>MJUU01014001.1:83292-102207 GCA_002080025.1 Modiolus philippinarum | reverse complement strand
ATCAATTTTCAGTTATAATTTAGGTCAGGTTAATATCATTCCTCTTCCCTGATATACATTATAAATCAAATAATAAAATACCGAAGTTACTGTTAACTTATTTTCTGCATATGCTCATTTCGGTAACTTTTGTCTCATCAGTGAAGATCAAGCCAAAAAATTTGGAAGTCCTTTTACCGAAAAACGTGAAAAATCTGATAGAGAACATAAAATCAAAAGGATATAAATCGGGAAGCCAAAATGCAGCTCAGGACAGAGCTATGCATGAGGGAGATACTCAAAGTCAGTTACTCAATCGACAATTACTATCGTACATGTACTAAATGAGTGGCCGAAATTAGCGCAAATCTAACGCAAACCTGAAGAGTGTACCAGGTAATTATTTCTCACGGATTTTGTATCAGTGAGGGTTTCAAAAATGAATATTGATGAATCATGTTATATCTTAAAATTTGCACCTAGTAAATAAACAAGTAAAGTATATGGAGCAATTCACATGAGAAAAGACACTTTAGATACCTTGTAAAACCCAGCCATTGACTAACTATTCTATTATTGTTCTTCAATTTGACGTCAACAAGAGACATTCAACAATAATCATATAGTATAGTATGTCAAGACCTTAGCACCGGTTATTCTCGGAATGTATAGCTAGATGACTCATGTAATTTTTTCCTACGGATGCAGGATCGTCAAAAAATTAAAGGTTTTTACAAGTGCTCTCTTTTTTACTGGGGGCAAATAAAAATCATAATACGGTGGCATAATAAACAGTGGGTCAGAATGAAATTTGAAAAAAACAAAATTTTGAAATGCCAAACTTTCAAATTATCATAGTGTATTCATAAAAGAAATTTTTCTGAAGAACCGGTATAATATAAGTATCTTACAAATGAACACTGAAGAAAGAAAATGTAAAGACCGTTCAATTAAGATTAAATAAAAGATTTCCTTTTAACTTCCAATAGAAGAACCGGATATTATATTGATTGTGATTTTTCTTAAACTTCAATAGAATTTAAACACACAAAATGTAATTTAGGCCCCATTTAGAAAAAAAGTTGACTGATTAAGGTAGTAGGCCCGGGGTAACCCAAAATTCCACACAGTCAATATTCTTTAACTTTGCAGTATGAAAAAAGTATGTTCTAATGTTATTCTAGAACAATTTTTGAAAACTTTCACCGTAAGATATTTGGTTTTTTGTTCACGGAAGCATCCCTAACTTAGGAGTATTAAATTCTGGTAAGAATTCATCATGAACCGTATAGTACTGTAGATATATAAAATTGGCATAAAAAGGCTATAAACTGCCAAACTTCTTCATAGAAACTTGTAAACCTAAATATGAGAGATTAATGACCATAAGCATGCATGAAGTGTTGATTTGCAGTAAAAAAAAATAAAATACGTTGTCAAAATATTGCTGAAAACAAATCTTAATTCAATGTCTTCTGGATGAAAATCCTAACAGTCAATTTGCACCCAAAACTCGGAAATAAAAGGTTCCCCATACATATGACTTATACCGTATATCGGGTCGTTTTCGCGTCGGCTTTTGTTCGCGATATTGGTATTAAAAAACCAGTGAAAAATTCGATAAGTATATAATTTGCGATTTTATTCTCAAACTTATTCATTTGAATGGACAGTGAAATTTACGTGAAGGCTTAAATTTGCGTATGATTACCTACCGCCAACATAGCGAAAATTAGACACGCGCGAAAAAAATCCCGATATACGGTATAAAAATTCTATAAAAATTCACCGTGCCGTATTTTTTTTTCACAATGTTAGGAAAACTGCATAAAAAGTCTTAATATTCCTAATCCTGAACGTCAAGCAGAAAGAATTACCTCCCTTTCCAAAGAATTGTGAATTGCGTGAATTGCCGTGATTTTGGATTGATGATTTTAGAATTTCCCCTTTCCTCATTCTTGCTTCGGTATTTGTTTGACGATCTATTTTAATATTTTTGAGATGTCATTCAAAACCTAGATATTTTGATGTTGGCATTTTGAATTATTTTATAAAAGGTCTGCAGTTTCATGACAACATGAATATTCTATTTCTATTTATGATAAATATTCTAAATCCTTTGTTTTATTCGTACTAATCAAAACAAGTAATTTGTGGAGAAAAAAAGAGTTATCTCCCTTACCCCAGGTCTACTACCTTAAATGGAACGATATGATTATGCGAGGCCGAGTTATATATTTTGCTTACGTTATAAATTAGACTAAAAGTACCATTATGGGCAAACAGAATGTACATTGATGTGAAAAGGAAACGAGCGATCAAGAGATATGGAGTAAATGTACATGAGAGTAAGTCTCTACAAATACACGTTAAAATACGTGAGCGGAATTCATTGCTAGTAATCCAACGACGCTGCTTCTATGCTATTCGTTATCTATGAATGCGGGGTTTTCAACAAACATAAAATTAACTGGTAAAGTGTTCTTACAGTTCCTGTCATCCGTTGCCCGACAGAAAGGCTTAAAGGAGACCATCACAACACTTAAATAATCACAGAAAATTTATCGAGTCAAAAGTAAGAAAACTTGGCATAATAAAAAACATGAGATATGGGCACAATAAACAGGTGGTTAGAATAACATTTTGATTGTACAAAAAAAAAATAAAAATGCCAAAAGTTGAAAGCATGACAGAGAATCAATGTGAGAAATTCTCTAAAGCACAAGCACACCATATTTGAAATGTATATAGAGCATACATCTCTCGCATGGGGAATCGTTTACGTATCGTTTACGACAGAACCAATTGTTTTGAATTTTTTAAATGTCTTTTCTCCTTGTTTCTTCATTAGAACAATGCATTTTTAAGTAACTGTCGATAGGTCAACAGCCCACTACAACAACATTTATACTATTTCAAGAAAAAGAATAAAGAGAAATAGTTTATTGCACTTGCGTTTTCTGAGCAATTAACATTTGTTTTAATTATTTCCATGATCTATCCAAAATAGCAGTCGTTTAATGTGTTTCATGTCAGCGTTTCGAGATTGAAATATGAACTATCCAAGTCGGTTTTAACTCATTAAGGTTATTTATATTGACGAAACAGCATTAAAATTATCTTTCATTAATCTGTTTTGTTTTTAGATAAAGTTAGTTAAGTGATAAATAGGCAAAAATGTAATAATCGAACAAACATAACCGATAAAATTGATTTCTGGAGAAGAAGTGTTTGCTTGATTTATTAATTTGTTCATATATATGCTTTTAATTGATCGTTTTAATTTATAGAACGCGACACTTTCTGTCAATACTTTATATTCTCTACTTTAATTTATCTAAATTTTCTAGAGATCACTCATCCTGAAGCCATATAAAGATTATATTTCTTGAAGCAAATTACAAAAGGATAATGCAACACGATAAATTCCATAGTTGCTTTCAATCTTCTTATGTATTCTTACAAAAAGCACATACCTAATATTAAGCAGCCCTTCATCCTCATAACACAATACTGCAGCAAATTTCAGTTCTGCAAATGATCATAAGAAAATGTATGCTTCTGAAGTCCTGATAAACGTAAAAATTTAGAACACATGAGGTGAATGCATATTGAAGATCTGAATACTCTTTACAGTGGAAAACGGGGCCACGGTGTCCCAGTGGTTAAGGTAGTTCTACTACCTATACAATCACTGTAGTCTATCTCCACTTCGGTGCGAGTTCGCTCTCCACTTTTTACATAACAAAACAAAAGGGTGCAATCGACTTGCAATCGTAAATGATAAGGTATGTCAATTACCTGCCCAAGGTAGGTGTTTCTCTACAGGCACTCCGGCTTCCTCCACGTCTAAAACTGACCATCATGAAATAGCTGAAATACTACTGAAAGTGACGTTAAACTTCATATCAATCAATCAATCAATCAATCAATTTACAGTAAAAATCCTTTTTCTATCACATAGTTCGAGTTATATGTCCTCAAATCTTTTTTTTTTTGTTTTAGCAATTACCACTGGGCTGATGCCTTTGCTGGTGGACTCGTAGTCAACGAGGATTTTCACAAGGCCAGTAGCCAGTACTTCGGCACTGGCCCGAAAACTGATTTATTTTGAACCTTTCAATATATAAATGTAAGAAAGCATTGTTTCAAACTAAGAATTATCTCCCTCTTGCATGGCTCTGTCTTTAGAAACAACGGCAGTAGAATACCGAAGGAACAATGGAGTGAAATTTACAAAAATCGAAGTCCAAAGACACGGCCAAAACGAGAACTCGGAAAACAATGACATTATACACAAAAAACAACAATGACGTTAGACAGATATAAAGCACAGAAACAGAAGTTAGATGATTTTATCTTTTTAATTAAGATCCTATTTTGCTCTCTATTAATTCTTTCACGATCCTATTTTGTTCTCTATTAATTCTTTCACGGTTTTGGGATTTCGACATTTCTTGATTTGATCTGTACTGAAGAGATTAACGTTGTCGAAATGACTATATGCAAGACATTCACTTTTTTTTATTTATAGCTACTGGAACAATGGCCCTGCTGTAAGTGGACTGTTAGTCTTCGAATATTAACCAACCCATTTGCCAGTATTTCGAAGCTGACCCGAAAATCGATGTACATGGAAGCCTGCAAAATCTAAATTTACGGAAATTTGTGTAAAGCTAAGGCGTATCTCCCTCTTTCATAGCTCTGTGCTTAGCTGATTTTAGCTTTTCTATTTAGATTCTACTGTTTATTCGGCACTCGGTAAATGTCTTGGTACTGGATTTAGACTCATATTTCGATGGTATTTGGTAATGAGTACTTCTTACTACTTTTGGATTGTGGCTTTCATTGTTGTTTGATTTTAATGCTGCTGATTAGAGGTTACTCTTGAAACACGTGTACAGCATAACGAAATTTACTGTTTTTCTGCAACTTCGGTATTTTTGTATTTTGGTCTATATAAAGCTTTTGCACAAATATTTGTTTATGGATTGCCAATATCCTGATTTGATCTGCACTGAAGAGACATAAGTTGTAGAAATGGTCATATGAAGAAAATAATTTCACAATTAACACCGGTATTTCATTTCTCTAATTGAATTTCTTCCGTGACGGAAGATTTAAATTTTTATTCTTCCTTCAGTTTAGGTCCTTTTGGTTATTTGTTCTCTATCAGCTTTTACAAGTTTTCTGTTAATAGACTTCCAAATGTTTTGGTTTGATCTGCACTGATGAGACATGAGTTGTCGAAATGCGCATAAGCAGAAAATAAATTAACAGTAACTTCGGTAATTTGTTATTCAGTATTATGAACTGTTTGGAAACCCTTGCTGGATATCATGTTATACATAGATTTTTGAAAGTTTGACAAAGCTACATACCAGAAGTTACTACGTTATATTTTGTAGCTCAGTTTCCTTATGGGTTTATGCAAGGCATACGTTTAAGAAAGCGAAATCGTCAAGTTTCTGTCATAAATATGAGGGCCCAAAAGACCATGTGAAGTACAGTCTATCGTTCACGTCATTGGTTTTGAATTGTTCAAGATATTCTCTTTTTGTAATCTTGTTCTGAATCCTTATCAGGGCATTTATTTTAATCTTGGATATTTTAAATTTTCAATAGGACCAACATGGGCATTTCTCCTTAAAATAAATTATAAGCCGGTTACAGGGTAAAAACAAATCAATATGATCAGCAATATTGAAATAACAATAATAACCTTGGAATTTTTAACAGACTGTTGTGAGTTTTAGCTGACCAATATACTAATACAATCATTTATTTCAGTGTAGTTAATTGACGGGTTGACTGATTCAATGTCATAGTGTTAATTGGTTTAAGTAATCCCTACTCGAAACATAATCAAATTTTACAAACGATGTTACTGGATACTTATTTGTAGGATTTACTTTTTATGTATAGTCAGTCGAAAGACAAAATGAATATATTTTTGAATTCAAACAGACCTTACGGGAATATTGTATGGAAATTCCTCCACAAAAATGGCTCGTTTCGTGCCAATCCGTAGAGAATAATTAAACATTAATGGAAAATCATTCTTTTTACGATCTCTTCTAAAACTGTTGTGGCAAATTTAACTTCACATTAGTAGTAAAATGTATTGATGGTCATTTCGGTTGGATCCCATTTATAGTATTGCCTCATGGAACATAGGTTAACATTGGACCCTAATAGATACTAATATTCTGCTCATGTCATCTGAACCAAATGCTTCCAAAGTATAGAAGAACGATTTTTGGAGGTCCTCAACAAAAATGTCCTTTTCATTCCAACGCTACAAAACATGCTGCACATAATTTATCATCGGAGCTAACATTGAATCCTATTGTAAATCATAAGTTTCATCTATTTATTAGAAGCGAAATTGATTAACTTGAATCTATATGTTGTATGAAAGATCTTTTAAAAATATTACTCATTTCGGTCGCACTTGACAAAAACTTGACCACCAAAACTAAACATAGTTTAATGTTGCACCGTATGGGAACTAAACATAGTTTAATATTGCACCTTATGGAATACTAAACATAGATTTTCATAGTTTAATATTGCGCCTTATAGGAAACTAAACACAGTTTAAAATTGCATCTTTTGGAAACTATTATATCTTACGGGAAACTAAACATAGTTAAATATTGCATCTTATGGGAAACTCCTATCAAACTACCGAAAATGTACTGGAATAATGCAGTTCAGAGAAAACATAACCCCTGATCCAAGTTATCTTAGAACAAATTTTATAAGTAAGTTTGAAGTTAATTTGGAGCAGTCGTAGAACAGTTCTAGAAATTGTCATAAAATTGTCATTTCTTAATTTAACTATTTTTGTAATTCTATATTTTTAAAACATCATGAACACTAAAATATTGACAGTTAATATATGGAAATGCACGTATACATTATACAAAGACAAAAGACAAAAATAAATTATTTCTAATTTATATAGATATTAAAACTATCATGTATTTTGAATAGATGAGCTTTCTTTTAACTCTGTTTTTGAGTTCATCCACTAAAAAACCTCCCAACGGCAATTTTTTATTAATAAAATTTCTTTGGGCAGGGTTTAAGAAGAAGCTAGACTTCTTTTGATTATACATATGATATTTCAAAAATTCTATTCCACCTTTTGTGCATGGTAAATTATTTTTAGATCTACAGAAGTATAGAAAATATTTTGAAATAAAAAAAAAATTGGTATTGTACTACAGTCTTACTTCATGTCAGCCTCAATACCAAGAAGTGCATTTGATACATAGATGGTCAATGCTACATTGTGTTCTTGAAAATAAATTACAATTGATAACCAAATATTGGTTTGTGTATCTGCATTCCCAGAAACATGTTTCAAGGTTTCTTGGGCCTCAAAGCAGAAAGTACATAGCTCGGTTTCCTTCAAATCATATTTGTAGAACTTGATATTTGTTGTAAGTATTCTGTGAAGTAATATAAATTGGAAGTTTTGTAATTGTGTATTTCTTGATATAACAAAGGGCAACATATTACTTTCATCCCAGTGTTCTATCCCATTTATTTCTAAGTCATTTATCCACTTTTCCTGAGCTTTAATAGAGATTTCTTTAATCAAACTTATTGGTTAATTCTGTATATGTATAAAAAGTATTGTTTTCTAAAAATAAGTCATCTTTAAAAAAAAACTATTTCTCTATCTATGTATTTTGTATTAATAGTAATCTCTTCTTTTATCTCAATATCTGGATTCAGCCACAGTTGTTGTGATAAAATATCATTTGGATAATCTTATGCTATCCCAGTGTCTGATTCTAGTAGTTTTGAGTAATTAATAAAAATATCTCTCCAAAACAAATTTGATTTTCTTAATATCTTTCACCTTCTTTTTTTTCAACATTAAAACTTTATCACCCCCATATTTTTTCTAAGGAACTCAATAAAAGTGTTTCCCAGGGAGATTGATTTAAAGGATCAAGGAGCTTATGCAGCCGTGATATTTTTAATGAATAACAAAATGACTGAATATGTTGCACTTTCAAACCTCCATCATGCAGCCATGATAATTTTAATGAATATCAATATGACTGAATTTGTTACACTTTCAAACCTCCATCATGCAGCCATGATAATTTTAATGAATAACAAAATGACTGAACATGTTGCACTTTCATACCTCCATCATACAGCCATGATAATTCTAATGCATAACAATATGACTGAATATGTTGCACTTTCAAACCTCCATCATGAAGCCATAATAATTTTAATGAATAACAAAATGACTGAAAATTTTGCACTTTCAAACCTCAATCATGCAGCCATGGTCATTTTAATGAATAACAACATGACTGAATGTATTGCACTTTCAAACCTCAATTTTCTAAATCATTTATCATTACATTTCTTTTGATATTATCAGGTTTATTATTCCATATAAACTTTAGAAATATGCATTGTATTTCTTGAAATATTGAGGCTTGGGGGTAAGGCAAGACTGTCAAACACTTAACTAATAGTGGCAAAGCTAAGGTCTTTATTACTGTAACCTTAACAATATAGTTTAAATCTCTGTAAGAGCACACGTTTAATACAGACCGTAGCTTCTTTATATTTTCTTTAAAAAAATAGTACAAGGTCTAGTTATCATTTTTAAACAAACTTAAAATTTAAGTCCTAATAGCTTAAATTTTTAAGATTCGTTCCATGGCAATTATATATTTGGCAAAATATGTACATTTTATCCAGTTTTTGAACCTATCCATATTGCCCCGATTTTATCAATTTTCCCTCTCAGTCCGGCACATTCAGAGAAGCGTTAAAAAAATATACAACGATTGTTCAAGCGATTTGGGATCATCATCTAACGTCAGTGAAGAGTCATCTGCATATTGTCTCAATAGGTATTAAGAGCCATCATTTAAAAGAAAACCCCTATTTTTTTATCACTTAGTAACTCCAAAACTAGGATAAATAAGTAAGGGGATAAAGGGTCTCCTTGTCTCAGTCCCCTTTCCAAAGAGAACAAGGGTGACAAGTTGTCATTATTTGTGACAATACTAGAAAATACTAGAAATATCACAGTAAAATGCCTGTATGCCTGTATCAATGCCATATATTTCCTAATTCAACTTAAAAAGTTCTTAAAGCGGTCATTGGATAGAGCAGTTACATTTGTATAAAAGTGGTCACAGAACAAAGCAGTTATTAAAGTGGTCATAAAACAGAACAGTTCTAAAAGTGGTCATAATGAAGAGCAGTTCTACAGTATAAGGGCCACGAACACTTAAGAACCGATAATTTTTTTACAATTGTACGTGAAATATGCCGCCTGTAAAAGTTTTTTTATAGCTCATAGGCTTTCTTTCTACCTAAGACAAAGAATTGTAAATTTTCGAAATCATGGGAAACGTTTTGTTGACATTTTCAAAGTATATATTCCAGGATTCGGAGGGAGTAAAAGTGTATCGGTACGTATGTACTAAGTTTTACACGAAGTATTATTATTATTATTGTAATTATTGTTATTGACTTTATAATTGACCATAAATCAGAATAATTCTTTGGCAATTTCTGCTTATAGAACTGGTTATTACCGATTTTAGAAACGTTCTTGTCAATGACTGCTTTAAGAAAAACTCCTGAATATGACTGATTTTAAAACAGGTTATGACCATTTTTAGAATTGTTCTTGAGACGACTGGTTTTAAAACAATTTTACACAATGACTGCTTTTAGAAACAGTTTTTGACAATGACTGCTTTTAGAACAGTTTTTGACAATGACTGCATAAAGAACATTGTTTTAGAACAGTTTTAAGTTAACATTAGTAGATATGTTACGGTCTTGTTTTGCCATTTTGATCTTATCACGATCTTGAGAGGTTTAACGCAATTTTGTAAAGACATGGTAATATTTTACGTTGGTTTTCAAGATAATTGATTACAATTCAATCCAGAAGTGTTAAGATAGTTTACGATCAAATCAGATCCACTTGTTAATTGCGTTCAGGGACTATCAAGACAGTTAAGTTTGTAAAGATCAAACAAGATCACGATTTGATCTTGTTTGATCTGGACAAACTTTTTTCATCTTGATCGCCCTTGGTCACAGTTATCTTGTTTGATTTTAATACATTGAACAGGTCTTGATTGTCCTTGAAAGCAAAAAAGGGGCCAATATTTCACGCAGTCTTAACAAAATTGTATTAAACCAGTCAAGATCATAATAAAATCAAAATGGCCATACAAGATCATAAAATAACTGCTAGTGTAACTAAGAGCAGTCATTAGAACAAATATAAACTAACTTTGTGAGAGGTTATCATTGCACCCTTCATGATTAGGGAGGTCTTCCCACAAAATGTTCATTCATTCCGACCCCCCCCCCAAAAAAAAAAAAAAAAAAAAAAAAAAAAAAAACGTTGTTGCCATCATCCGCTATATATTAACATAAATGTAAATGAATAATGAATGGAATAATGTTTACAAAAAAGTTGCTAATTCCAATAGAATCTTACAAACTTCATGGCTGCCAGTGGAGATATATGTGAAAGACAAGGCTCTTTCGGAAAAACGTTATTTTGGCAATCAGCATAGGCACGGTTTAGGAGCATTTTGTCATTTGGTTCAGTCTCTGAGCCTCTATTTTTCGGTTTGTTTCTATTAACTATGTCTTCCCTTCTCAATAGGGAGACATTTGAAATAATCCGTATATCCCTTAATTTGTTTCTGAAACAACATTGTCTTGAGTGTATTCATAATTGGTACATACATGTGTACGCATGTGGTCCGTTAAGAGTGCCAGGGAAATACATTAGGTCTTTGCGGAAATTCTAAAAAGTGGTCCCCGCCGACCACTTTTTAAATTTAGAATAATCATTTAAACGCTTGAGATTCAATGCCTTATACCCTAAATGTTCTAATTACTCATAATAATATGAATTGGATGATTCATGAAGGAAGCCAAACAAAATTCAGAATTGTGAATTCTTTTCAAAATGCTTCAGTTGGTATTGTCATAACCTCTCACTGAGTTAACTAAAAGCATTTTCAAGAACTGTTCTAAAGGCGGGCATTGTATAGAAGTATTCTAGAAGCGGTCGTGGTCATGGGCAGCTCTAAAATAGGTCATAAACTTGTTCAAAAACAGCCATTGCCAGGAGTTGTTCTAAAAGCAGTCGTGGTCATGAACAGTTATAATAAATTAGGTGTTTACCTAATTTAAAGCAGTCATGGTCGAGAACTATTCTTAAACCAGTCATAGTCAATGCATAATAGATTGCTTTTATTTATGGTAGTCAAAAATAAAAGTAAAATTAATTAAAAAAAATATATTTTACATGGACTTTCTGTTAGACTAGTCGGTAGTTTTGATTTCCAAAACGAATTACAAAAACAGGAAAACAGCAAACACCTACAATGGCCAGGAACTACAATCACAAGTGTTTCAGTTAAAGTAATCTGATATGCCTTCAAATTTTGCTAAATATCTAATGTTTGAATTGTATTTTGTAATTAAAGATTTATTAAAAAATATTGGAAACTCGGTATTTTAGGTGTCTCGTCTCGGAAACGGATATAACTATTTTTTTAAATCTATCTGTATACACATGTAGTATTTTATGTTTGACTTATCTTTGTCTTAAGATAGGCAGACAGTTTGTAAGCTTTAATGGTCGGCATAATATCACAATACAGAGATAGCCCCTTTGATAACTATCTGTTCAGGACAGCTCTATCATACGACCACTTTAAGAACTGCGCTGTCATATAATCACATAACAAACTACAGATGCAAATACAGATGTTACCGAAGTGGCAATATGCAGAAAGAAAATATGAGTAACTGTATATTAATATTGCATACATTTTTTTCTTGAAACAATTCCATGTTTAAAGCTAAGAAGTCGACATTAAAATGAATAACTTAAATTGTAGCAAACGCTCCCATGTCCTATCCGTCCAATACTTTACCTCGCCACTGGCGTTTTTTGTGATGGATTAGGAAGTGGTGACCTGTTGTGTTCAAGACATTTACTCCATATCCCTTTATTTGTTCATCGTGTGATTTTAATTAGTCTTTTTGTCGGGCAACGGATGACAGCATTTGTAAGAGCACTTTGCCAGTTTATTTAATATTTGTTGACGATTCTTTATCCAAGAGTCAAAACACTTGGATGTAACGTCAAAAATATGGATGCATAAATAATTATGGATTTATCGTTGCTTGACATCTTGCAGTGAATTCCGCTCACACCGTTGCTAGGAGCCATCTTGAACTTACTATAAGATATGAGTAAAGCTCATTGTTGAAGGCCTCGTGGTGACTTCAAAATGAAGAAAAACAACAAAAGCGTTGTCCCATTGCTTAGTTTTACCATGTATTTAAAGAGACTTTGTCATTTACTTATTTACTCCATATCCCTTCATTTTTAGTTACTTCAAGGAAATTTGCGCAAATGAAAAAAAAAATGGAGTAAATGCTAGAAAACGTGGGCGCAAATGGAAGACTGTGCTGCATATAAATAGATCAACTTCAATAAAGGACAACACTATTTACAGATTTTTGTAATTCTCCAGACATTTTGTATATACGCTGGCAATAATAAGCCATTTACTCGTGTGCAATAACTTCCGTACTTCTTATTTGGAACCACTATTTCCACATCTTTTATTGTTCTGATTAGTTTTCTATATCTGTTTCTTTTTGATATCTCGAGGATGAAAATGTACTTTAGAAAAATAATAAAAAACGCAAGAAAAATAATTTCATTTTATTGTTTTGTAGTTTGCAAATCGGTTCACATGCCTTAGGGACAGAGTTCTCAATAGAAAATATAAGTCATTTGTGTTTCCTTTTTAAACAAGATTTATTTGTTAAACTGAACGGGAAAATATTTTAATGTTTAGAAATCAGAAATACGGTGTTAATTTCTCTGTGTTCCTTTAATATATACACCAATACTTGAAATAAAAGAGACAGCAGACACTACCCATTTTTATATACATCTTGAATTTGACGAAAGTAGCAAGAATATTTGACAACGGCTGTAGAGTACCGAAAGAACAAGGAATCTGGCTACACAAATCAAAGTCCAGAGACATGGAAAACACGAAAACACAGAAAAACAAAGACAAAATCCATGAGTTATTGTCTCCATGACGTCTTATTTCACCTTGCACGAGACCGACTTTACTTTTAGAAATCATGAAATTTCCCACCAATCTTAATACACGACCTTATTGTTTCACAAATTTAACATTTTTGTAGCAGCATATGCAAAAAATTAACGATAAACTGTGTAGTTTTACGTATAAAAAAGTCATTTATTTAAGAATTGAATGCAATATTTTGTAGTTTTATTGAAGTGTAAAAGGGTGGACCGGAGCACATTTTGAATGAAGTGCGCTAGCGCCTCATGTGAAAAATGTGCTACGGCCCACGCTTTTACACGACAATAAAACTACAAAATATTGCATTCAATACTTATAATTACATTCCGTAAAAAATGAAAATGTTAACGCATGATTACGTATTGAAAAACGTGAATGTTGCACCATTTCTTTGTCTAGATTACTGCGCGTTTTTGTTTCCTTTTGTCGTTGTCAAGGAGTCGCGTGCTGATGTAGTTTTAATGACTTATAAAACACAGTGACGGAAATGATCGGAAGTACTCGTAGCCAATCAAATACGGCGATTTTCATACAAAGCAGAATGAATGTAATTATATAAATAGAATGAGTGCAAGCATTGTCCTAATTCTCTCTTCAACAGAATAGAAATACAAAATAGTGCATTATACCTTTCGATTCTGAACGATAAACGCTTTACTTGGTTCCTTGTTGACTAACACTCAATATTTGTTTTATAACAATTTTCCGGCTCATTTGACATTCTGGCTTTATTCAGCATTGTTATGGCGTATCTAGAGACAAAAATAATATTAAAAACACATCTTTATACAATTCAGAGCATGGTCTTAAATACATGTTTGCATGCTTTATTTCACATTTATGATTAAAAAGTTACCATTGAGAATATTTATCCGTTTATTAAGAATATAACTTTTGATCAATCTATGTTCAATATGCAATAATTAATAAATCACGCATTTTTTTTAATTAGCGCACTTTAAATAATTAAGAATCAATTTTATTGGTTGAGGCAAATCATATTACGTTGTTTGATATTTTTGCTCTAAATTGTTGACAGCGTTGACTAACACTTGTCATTTACGAAAGAATAACCTAAAGAGATACAACATTAGTGGAACAACCGTATTATTAACAGTGGTATTAACCTAGAGAGTTTCAACGTCCATGTATCAATCGTATTATTTGTTAGTTAATAACCCTAAAAAGAAAGGCTGTCCGAGGAATAACCCTGTATCTTAAGGATGTAGTAAGGTGGGGTTTCTGAAATCTGTAAAAGTCATTCGGAGTTCTCTGATTTTATCCAGTATTAATATGTAAAATATTTTGCCCCATTACACCCAATTTTCTTGTCATCAAAGGCTTCAGTAGCTCATTTAAGGACAATAAGCCAGATTTTATAAGATTGTAGATTTCCCTTCCATTTGAAAGAAATCAATAACGTGGCCATATTATTATAAGGTAAAAGTCCAAGAGAGCTTTTCCCGCCATTTTTTAAAGTTTGAAATATCTTGAAAACAAGGCCCATAACCTATCAATATTTTAGCTGACTTCATTCCCTTAACAGTGCTCTTTCCATTTAAGGTATCAATTTAAAATTGTAGATTTATTTAATTTCACCTTACTACATCCTTAATTAGTATGTCCGATGAATCAAGATGATAAAATTAAAAATTGCAATACCATCGCTAATGTTTTTTTTTTTTTTTTGGCATAATAAAACAATTGTGGCCCTCATAAGTGTAGTGAGGGATTCAAAATTGTCATGTCTACCACGTGTTCTGCCTCGGGCTAAAGACCCAAGGAAATAAACCATTGTTGCTTTGTCAATATTCAGTGACTTTCTTAATAGGACCCTGCTGCTCACAAATAGGCTACCAACAAGAATATGGTAGTAGTCATCACCCAGACGTTTTACAGTCGCCATTACGATATTGTGGACCGCTTTTGGTTATCTGTTTCATAGATGACAACAAATCCTTGTTTCCTCTACCGGATTTTGACATGTTCAACACGCGGTGTGTTTTATAAGGTACCACTAATTCGGAAACCAGTCGGGCACATATTTGAATTAAGTCCTTAAATGAGACTATATAGTTCCAAAATAATATTCATTTTGTTACATTTTCAAAGTGTTGGCAGGTGAATCTTCTTTAATTTGGAAGTTTATATTGTAAGGCTTCTTTTGAGCGTAAATTTATATTATTTCGACAAAAAATCAAACTTTTAAGGGCATTGGTGGTGGAGGACTTTTTTCTATTAAATTCAAGCAGGAAGTGCCGGTGTTTGTCTTGTTCACTGCCGGGAACCATTTTTTTTTCTTAAATGCAAGTTAAGGGGGTTAATTTTTTCATGAGAGTTTCTTGAAAGATTTTTTTTTAAGTTGAGACACGTGTCACTTCATTTGAACTTTTGGTAAAACTTCTACTAATTTTGGAACATGTGCAATTTAACCACTGAATAAGTGGTGTTATACCGTTATACCTATGAGAAGCACAAGATTCTCATTTTACCGATGCACGTGATCTCACTAATGGTTTCTTATTTGTTCCATGTTGTTCATCTTTGTATGCGTGTGTGTTTATATTTATTTTTCTGTGCATCACTCGCGATATGTCTTTGTTTCTCTGCTTTTCCCGATGTTGTCATTGTCCTTGGATTATTCGTTTTAGACTGACAGGTCGGTTCTCACTTACATGTATCTTCTTCACCCCTTCATAAGGTTTTGTATTATCAATTTTTCGGTTGAATGGTCTTCATGAATATTTTACGAAAGGATATGAAGTAAATGAACATGGAACAACAACAAATAATGTTAAGTCCAACTGCAATAATTTTAATCAGCTGTATGGACATTTCGGAAATTAATTCCTCATCAGCAGCACTAGAACCCAAACATAGGAAATCCACAATTACAAAAAGTGCTTAAAATTTATAAAAAAACAAACGAAATCAAAATACATTTTTTTGTAATCAGTAATATCAAATATAGCTAAGGACAAAACTTCGATGGAGGAAGTTAAACCTTAGGTTTTAGAATTTAAATAAAGTTAGATAATAGAAAGTGTACACATGAGATATAATTTTATGTTATAGTACACCATATCTAAGAAAAATAAAGAGCATAAATCTCTAACAAGGGGAAATATTTTACCTACTCCACACTGCATTAAAAGACAAACTCCTGTATTAAATATTTATTTTAAATATATGAAGTTTGATTCGATCTACACTGGAAAAACATGGGTAGTTGCAATGGCGATCTGTGGAGCTGTTGTTACACTCTGTCAGTTAGTTATTAGAAACGTGCATCTTTTAAAAAAAAGCAGGAACAAGAACTTTTATATTTACATAATAATTAGCTACACAAATTAAATAAAACATTACCACCTTAAATGGTTTTTACTGAGTACAAAAATGTAAGAATGCAAAAATGACTAAGCTTTGATTCAAACCATCAGACAGTATACAGTTATTTCATGCTTTGGAAGGAAACAGCAAAAACTATTGTTCCGAGGTGATGGAAATGACTTGTGAACTGTTGCATGAGGCTAGAGGCCGAAGGCAACAGTTTGCAAGTCATTTCCATCATCGAGGTACAATAGTTTTGCTATTTCCTGATATGCGGCATGAGATAACTGTTTTATTAACTTATATAAACAATAAAAACAAATCTTGCTTATACAATAATGTCTACACGGTTTAATTAAGATTTTAATGACGTCGCACTGCGCAATTTTTTTGCGCATGGAACAGTTCGTCCGGAAATCGGTAAACAGTTAACTGTTCCACCCGACGTTAAAATTTTAATGAAAAAAGTTTAAAATGCTACATATGAAAGAATATAACTGTAAGTTAATAATCTTGAATAAAACAGAGGAAACTCATAACTAGGAATGGTTCAACAACCTTCTTGTGTTACATGTAATTTCAGTGGAGTTTCAGTGAAACTTATTGCTTATTGTTTAATCGATAATGTATCTATGTTTGTTTATCGTATGTTGTATATATGTTTTGTATTGTTTTGTATTGCTTTGACCCCAAGGGGTGTAAGTTTGCAATAAAGATTATTATTGTTTATCGATGTTTAAGGATAAAATGGGAAAAAGAAGGGAAACGGGGAATGTGTCAAAGAGACAAAGACCCAAAGGGGAGTAATAACAACTCAAAGCCACCACAAGATCTTCAATGAACGGTGAGGTAACCCCACACCCAACGGCAGGTCGGAGTTGGCCCCTAAATAAAGAGTAATCAAGTTCAGCGAAATAAACATCATCCTAGACTCCCATAGACATAAAGTGAACTAACTAGAAAACAGACAAGACACACAAAGGCTTAATAAATTTCCTGACTTAGGACAGGCGCAAACCTGCTGCGGCGGGGTTAAACTAGTTTGATTGGATCCAAACCTTCCCCCTATAACCAATGTGATAAATAAAAAAAAACAATCGTAACAATAGTAAAAGTATATTTACATCGGGGAAAAGCATGTCTATTTACTTAAAAAGGACACCACTGAACGAGGCATTAAATAATAAAAATAAGGTTATATAAATCAACATAAAACGTTTGGAATGCACAAAAAGAACCATAAAAAATTGTTCACATTGTAGAATTTGACCATTAATGAGATTAAGGGAAAAATTATAGAATCATATTAATAATTTGAAAAAAATGTCCAATTTTTATTTATCCCATTGATGCTAAATTTTTATATAATTTATTCCTCATATCTCCTTGTTTATCAAGAAAAAGAGCCAGTGAAGCGGGTTTTTTTCATGTTGTTTTGAAGATGATTAGCTCTAGTATATGATAATCACTGAAAGGTTTCCTATAATTGCGCATATCTTTTAAAAATCTGTATTCCTGCATTATAAGTATAATAATCAGCTTTTACATTTTTTTACTTGTTGACGACCCCGCATCCATAACGAAAAGGATACATCAATGAGGTAGGAGTGTTTGTTCTTTGTTGAAGGCCTCATGGTGACTTCAAGATGAGGAACTTCAATGAAAGCGTTTGCTTAATCTTACCATGTATATTTATAAGGGTTTTGTCCCATGTTCATTCACTCCATAAGCCTTAATTTGTATAGTTTTGTATTTGAATTTATTTTCATAATCACCTATATGTATATGGTCATTTTTACTATCATTTATATTTTAAAACTGAAGTAAGTTCAACAAGTCATGTGATGTTCTGAGTGTGTGCTGGCAAGATATTAACAAATACGTGATAAAGTGATAATTATTGTTCATATTAAAATAATAAAATTTAGGAACGATTTTGCCATATAACACTCAGCAAAATAAACCTCGTACATTCTATACTTAATTAACCTCCAGAACAGTGGGTGTAATAGTCACGCTGTGTTGGAAGGTGTTTGTTGAAGCTCTTATCTATTAATTAGATCATTAACAATCTTGTTTGCAATCATTTCATTCTGCAACTATTTCTGTGAGATGTTATGTACGATTAATTGGAAAGTATAAAATTCACGATCAGACAATTGTTCTGATATGGTCGTTTTACTTGTACAAATTTTTATTACGAGCGTAGGATACAACGGCAGTAGAATATCGAAGGAATAAGGGAAACGAAGCCTACAAAGACATGGCAAAAACGGCAACAGAGAAAAACAAAGACAAAACAAGGACATGAGACAGCTACAAGGCACGGAATTAAAAAGACGGCGTTAAAAACTAAGGCACTCATAGTGTGAACTCCCATGAAAACCGGGAGTGACATCAGGTGCTCCGGAAGGGTAAGCATGTCCTGCTCCGCTAG
>MJUU01014001.1:68600-79059 GCA_002080025.1 Modiolus philippinarum | reverse complement strand
ACGGAAGCTAAAGTTAAAGGATTGTGCCAGTCTTTTATCTTTATTTTGAAGAAGCCCTTCGATGAATTCAGCTTCATAAGAGTGAAGAAACAGATCGGCTAGGAGAGGCTCACAGTTTGTGCCCATAGGAATTCCGATAGTCTGTTGAAAAAAAAGTGTTACGGACGGACGGAATGACGGACGGACGGACGGACGGACACCACCATCACTATATACCCTCCGCTTTTACAAAGCGGGGGTATAACAAGTCCTCCAAACTGGACAAATATATTGTCGATCAGAAACTCTAACATTTTAATCACTTCTTCCTCTGTATATTTTTTCTCCGATTCGGAGTTATTTTTCACAAAGTAGGCTTGTTCTCTACCTACAACAATGTACCTATATCTACGTTCACCGTTCTTACGTGAGAAACATCTATGAATTTAACCTTTCAGCCGAGATTTTAGTTGTTCATGAGGAATAGTAGTGTAAAGTGTGGAGAAGTCGAGAGTTTTGTGAATAGACTATCTCTGCAACATTATTTTGGCATTTACATGTAATGAATTGTATACATAATAACACGACCCCTTATTCCGCTGGGTTTGTAGTTTAAACATATTTATTCAATATCAAATACAACGCATAATATCGAAACATTTTAAACAGTATTGGATTCGGAAACTAAAGCTTATCTCTGGTATAAATCAATTTCCCGTTGGATTATTAAGTTGTCATCAACGGTCCGTTGCATGGACAAGTCTCTTAGACTTGTTGTCCTTTTACATGCTTAAAATTGTACAACCATTTATATAAGCCCCTGTTCTGAGCTTATACCTTTTATTGCTGTCACCTGTCAAAATAATCTGTCATGGTTAATACTACATGTATTACAGAAGATCTAGATGTAGATGACCCTGTATGGGGACAAGAGCTGTCGTGCTATATTACAGAATGATGCCGAATCAAGAAGTTGTGTTTGTTCATGTAGAAGCCAGGAGTCCTACCAACCCTTAGATATAAAGGTAGGAAAGATAACAGAAACACCCACAATGGCCGAAAACTACAATCACATGCCACAATATTCCAGATTTTTGCACATGAAAACTAATTAAACTAGAAAAACTCTGAGCAAAGCTCGTTGATATATACCCCCGCTACTTAATTTGATATTCCATCAAATCCAATTCTGAAATAAAGTGCAAAACTACATTATATCACAAAGACAGTATTAAAGTTTCATTAAGATCTATTCAGTGGTTCAAGAGGAGTAGCGGATAAGAAATGACTACCCAATTGTAATGTAATGACCAAGTCCATGCTTTGCTATGGGAAACAGCAAAAATCAATCAAATCAAATTCTGAACAAGGAGATGCACGTTTACATTAATTCAAAAATCTACATTATGTCACAAAGACTGTGTTCAACTTTCATGAAAATCTATTTTGTGGTTCAAGAGGAGTAGCTGATAAGAGATGGGTACCCTCAGGTGTAACGGACGGAAGGACGGACGGACAACCCCATCACTTGTAAAGCGGGGGTATAATGACAAAAGACAAATAAAACCAACGATAGGAACTCGGGATAGCCGAACTTGACGTCAGGAAAAAATAACAAGCCAATAAGCATGTACTGTCTTGTTGATTCACATCAAATCGGGTATTGATTCGTAACAAGCTCTGGCAATCAAGCCAAATATCACTTTAGAGTTAGAATTGATTAAAATTCACCATTTTCATTTCAAGTTGCATAACCCTATGAAGGATGAATGCATTCTCATCCAATCAGTGTCAAACTATCGTTGCAATTTTAAACATGTTCGTCTAAATAGAAACTTATACCTTGCATGTCTTTGACCATGAACGTTTGAGGTTAGATAATCAGAGGAAACTCAATGAAACAAATATTGTAATTGATGACATTGCCGTGTTAGTTGTGATTTACTGGCTATTAATCAAATTTGAGAGAGAGTCTAACGTAAGAAACTGTCATGTAATTTAGTATGAAGAGATAAACCGTTGAATTAAATTGCAGCCTACCAATTGTCCCAGACATTTATTAGTTTGAACTTTCATAGAGATGAATGCTATAATTACATAACGTTTATAATATTATTATAATATTTGATATCGTTCGAGAAATATGGTCTCTTACATTGTTTCCAGTTTATTTCTCACATCGAGATAGTTACATTTTCACATTTTAAAGTTCAAGGTTTACCCGAGAACTTTAAAATGTGAAAATTTAACTATCGAGATGTGAGAAATTATGGTAATAAACCGGAAAACAATGTTTAGAGTTTTTTTCACTAATTATTTGACGTAAAGCGATCTCCGTAGGCACCAGTCTCAAGTATGCCGCCATTTTGCTGCTATCATCGTTGCTATGTGTATCATTGCGTCTTTCATTGAAAGGGTGTTAAGTGTAATATTTTTGATAAAAAAGTCATATTATCAATAAATTGAGATATCTTAGTAATAAAAATGCAAAAACCATTTCGCTAGACAATGATGCAGGTGTTAATTTCATCAACATCAAGTTGCACTATTTTAGAAACTGACACGAGACATTTACATGAATGACCAATCAGCAAGTGAGATCAATAACTAAACATGTTGATTATTAATTTCAACTTACATTATTGGGAAGTTTTTATTTTGAACAAAAATTAGAGAAATTTGATTTTTGGAGAAGTGATCACACGACCCACTGTATTTTTAGAGATTGGCTGGAACACAGTATCAAAATGTTAAATTGCATGTTATAAAAAACTGAAATGCATATTGCATGTTTCTATGAAATGTTTATAATCTTGTTTAATCTATTTTATGTATTTTTCAAGAATCAATTACATGTACATACACACTATAATTATATTATAGTGCTAATTAACTGTCTAATACATTAATTTTTGAAATATTTCAACTATATCTTGAATTTGATAATTTAGACAAAAGATGAAATGTCCTTTTCAGTGTTCATGTCAATTAATAGTATGATAACTGCAGTCTGTGTATTAGGTCGATACGATGTTATATCGACCTGCAGAAGTATCTCGACCTCGGATTTCATCCTCGGTCGATATGCTTTTCCCAGGTCGATATACGATCGTACCGACCTCACACACAAACTAATTGTATATTATCATTTGCTTTCTGCTTAATGAGCAAACTTGAATAAGCAGTCTGTAGAATTACGTTTGTCTAGTTCAGAACTTTACAATCTGCTAATAATATTATACAATTAATGACTTTGTTATAGGTCGCCATCGTGATTTATCAACCCGATAAAATGAAATATTAACCGAGCCGTAGGCGAGGTGAATATACATTTTTGAGGGTTGATAAATCGTGATGGCGACTTATAACAAAGTCAGTGATTGATTTATTACATGAATTAACTTGTTCTTACAGTAGACACTCTAGACATCTTTAGCATCACAATATTTATACTTGAAATATGTTAAATTATAAGAATTAAAAATGTTTTTTTTTCACAACAGCAACATTAAAACCAAACGTGGAATTCAATTACTGGCTTTATTAAGATTTGACAGTTTTGTTTCATTGAGCTATAAAAATATTACGAACATTCAGGACAATATGATTTGTCGTTGTGTCATTCTACTTTGGTTTTCTATTTTTAGGCTTAAACCATCATGCACTATGACATTCCGCATGACCACTGTTGGTCTTTTTTAGAATATGAGCATAGAAGCGGAAATATCACGATTTATCATGACCTGATAGTGATTTAACGACTAATCAGCAAATAGGAAATATCTATTCATGTAATTAAATATCTTAAGTGTTTTGTTATCATTAATATGAAGATGAAAACAAAACCTAAAATGACCGAAAACACAATCGCATGTCTTAATCTATCAGAGATTTGCACAAGAAAAACAACAAGAAGACAAAGACGCCCATGAATTATTTCTTAAGTAATCTACAAATACAAAATGACAGCAATAGAGATGATTAAGAAATACATTTTTATAAAACATGCATTATGTAGTTATAATTCATTCATTATGTTTATTTTAAGAAAAAAAAACATAAAAAATAATATACGAATAAATAAAAAAAACGAGTTTTTGCGTGCACAGTGTAAGATGATTAAATCATATTTAATTTGAAAAACGTTTCGAATGTCTTATATAGTTATGAACACTAGCAAAGATTAGAGTATTTATTTCGTCACTTAGATCAGAGTTTCCAAATAAGATATTTTCAACTGAAATTGCAGTGATTGGTTGAATGTTACTTAATAAAGTAATTCTGGGATTCAAATATAGGGGACAATCAAGAAAAAACGAATAGCATCCTCATATTCAAATCCACATCCACAACATGGATCATTTACAAGATTAAACCTAAACAAATCTGCATTCAAAGCACTACAACGAGGGTGAGAAATGCCTACAAAATAAGCTGTTTACGAGTCACACAATATTTAGATATCAAATGTTCATATTCATCAAATGTTCGTATTTTCTATAAAACTATTTAAATGTGTTTAACAATTTATCTGTAACTTGTTGTAAAAGTTTGGATGTGATAGTAAGGTTTCGTTCAATAAAGTCGTTAACAGTAGAAGAGACGACGCGTGCGAATCGTACTAGTAGTGTACACCCCTATGATGGAGCTACAGGAACGTCAATGTCAAGAAAAGGAAAATTAGTAATAGAGAAATCAAACAACGGCAGTCGAATACCAAAGGAAAAAAGGAGTTGAATTTACAAAAATCGAACTCCAAAGACAAGGCCAAAACAAGGACACACAAAACAATGACGTAAGACACACAAAACAATGACGTTAGACAGTTACAAAGCACAGAAATGGAAATCACAACATTCAAAACAAAGGCACTCACAGTGTGAACTCCAGTGATGTCATCCCTTTTATCATAAAGTTTAGTTTTAATTTTCACCGGAACCAAAGATGATAGTAAGAATGAGAAATAGGCAGTGTTTATAATCATTGGCTGCTTTAGTAAATGTCAGTTCATGCATTTATTTACTATTCCGGCTTGGCACGACACAAATACATTCTGATATCCTAGAATATAAAAACAATATGAGTATACTAACTATGAGAAGTGTTTTCCCATTTTCTATTTCTCGGCACGTGAATGCTACCCATATGAAATAAGACAGTTAACCATGTTGAGAAACGTTGAGAAACAAATATTAAAACCTTTAATATTACGTATTTCTACCAAATAACGTAATATTAAAGGTTTTAAGTTTTGTTTTTCTTTTCATTTATTTTATCAATACTTTCAGGATATTTATTTTTTTGCCCGACTAAGAATGCCTTTGCCAAACAGGTTGATTGCTCTTCCGTTGTGGCCACTAAGTTTAATATGAGGCTTATAAAAACAAAATGCAACTAGATTTGCAATTGCAAGCAATAGCTGATGTCGCCCCTGACAGCCAATTCCATGCTTCCATCTTGTTCGCAGCGTCAAAATCTACCTAGAAATCAATTTTCGTTGAAATCGGACAAAGTTGAAATTTTTACGTATTTTCGCGGCCATCTTGGAAATGGCGGCCAGGCCTATCTCCTTTCGGTGATCCAACTTTTTGTCAAATATGATTGAATTGTGTCAAGGCATGTTTGAAATTTTGTCATTTTTATTTCAATCGGACTATTTTAAGTGTCGACGTAACCTGGCAGCCATCTTGGAAATGGCAGCCATTTATAAAATTGTTTTGGTTGCATGCACATCTCTTCAAAGTGGTCCAACTTTGAACTAAATATGAATTAATTCTGTCAAGGCATCTTTGACAAAAAGCCCGGACAAAAATAGGTGGAAGAAAGAAAGAAAGCGTAATAATGAAAACAAAGAAACGGACCAAAAACAATATGCCGTCCCGACTACGTCAGGGGCGACATAATAAATACCAAAGTTGCTTAATAAACGGCGAATTTCGTTATGCCGTACACGTGTCTCAAGGAGTAACTCTAGTAATAAAACTAGACTTAATGGTGACTACAAGATGAAAAAAAACAATAAAAGCGTTGTTCCTTTGCTTGTTTTTGCCATGTATTTGTAGAGACTTTGTCTCATGTACATTTACTACATATCCTTTCATTCACCATTAAGGATAAAAATCAACAATAAAAGCTTTGTTGGTTTCCTTGGTTCCACTTTGCATTTGCAAAGTTTAATCCAGATCTGTTCATTGTTTAATTGCTAATTATGAATATTTCCTACGTATTGAGACCTGGCAAACACCTAAGAAAATGTACTATATCACGTATAAGGCATGCAAAGAAAGAGGGGCTTACGCTGTCACCCGATCTTTCAGCTCTAGGAGCTCATGTTTGACATGTCTATTTCGATTGTCACATTTTTGTATGACTTACGGATAATGAGACTTAAAATACCGATATACTGCGCTTTCCTTTACTTTAAACACACAAAATAAATCTTGGCAATAAGGGTCAGTTAATATGTTTCAGTTTATACATCTTATAAAAATCTTTTTAATGGGACGTGAACTTCAAGTCTTTTTCTAGGTTTTTCGAATTAAAGTCTACTCTTTCATATATGTGTCCCTTACATAATGTTCTGAATTAAGGAAACTATCTGAGACGTACCATCAACTTGCAAACGATATGTTTTGGTTCTGATGCGAAGAGGTAATGGGACGACCATTTGATTTTCGGGGGGGGGGGGTTGGGGCTCGGGCGATTTTATAAATAAATATTTTTTTTAACTCGGTGCCAGTGAAAATAAATATTTCAATCACACTTGTCATGAAAATAATTATTTCATTTTGATTTGAAGAATAATTTTTTTTTGTTGCAATTGCAAATAAATAATTTCATGTGACATTTGGTGAAAATATGTAATTTGTTCGGAATTTTAATAAAAATAAATAATTTTTCGAGGCAAAATCGCCCAAGCTGAGTGATGACGAGATATTCATAAAAAGTGAAAGGCAAGTTGATTTCCTTGCAATCATACTTGTTTTAATTCCTTCCAATATTGCCGAGCGGAAATTTAGAGCTTCCCGCGTTGCAAAATGTAATGAAATGATGCAACAACAAGAATATACTTTGTGTTTATCGTTATATTATTTCAGTGATTCCATTGTGTAGAAGGTTTCGATTTTACAAACTAGAGTCTCACATGAGCCTGTATCTCTCACCTAGTGACTGGTTTTATTCATTATTACCAAAAGACCACCCAGTTCACCAGATGTTACAGCTTCAATCTTGGATGAGGTACAAACATAAAAATCACAAACTTTGAAAGGGACCAACCAAAGACAATTACAACCAAGTTTGGTTCCAATTGGGTCAGTAGGTTCAGAGGAGAAGACATTTGAATACATTTCCCATAGGGTCCTATGTTAAACTATGTCCTGCTGTGCTGGGGAACATCTTGTATGAGGCACGAACATAAAAATCACAAACTTTTAAGGGGACGAGCCAAGGACAGTTGTATCCAAGTTTGGTTTCTATTGGCTTATAGTGGTTTCAGGAGAAAAGACCTTTGATTGCATTTATCATAGGGCTGATGAGGAATAGATTTCCGAAATGGCCATACAGCTCATTTAAATTACAGTTGGAGTTAACATATGTGTTATGGTCTCATGTCCATTTACTCCATATCTTTTCGTAAAATATGTATGTTCCACGCTGGGGGCCATCTTGGATGAGGTGCCAACATAAAAATCACAAACTTTAAAAGGGTCCATCCAAGGACTATTGTGACCAAGTTTGGTTCCAATTGGTTGGATAGTTTCAACAGAGCAGATCTTTGAATGCATTTCCCATGGGGGTCACTGTGTTAAACTATGTTCCACGCTGGCGGCAATCTTGGATTAGGTACAACCACAAAAATCACAAACTTTTATGGGACCACCTGAGGACTATTGTGACAAAATTTGGTCCCCATTGACGCAGTGGTTTCAAAGGAGAAGATCTTTGAATGCATTTACCATAGGATCCTATGTTAAAATATGTTCCCTAGTGGCGGCCATCTTGCGACGGTTTTTCCGTAGATCTAAAACTACAACATGGGGTAAATTGCTGTTTTTTTGCAAATAACTCAAAAACGGTTTTTGAGTTATTTGCAAAAAACAGCAATTTACCCCCATGTTGTAGTTTTAGTAACAGAAGCCAAGTTGTTTGGTCTACGGTCATTAAAATCACAAACTAGAAAGTGCATACCATGGTAATAATTTGGGCCAAGTTTGGTTAGTATTGGCCTTGTAGTTTCAGAGGAGAAGATCTTTGAATAAAAGTTTACAGACGACGGACGTACGGACGCCGAATGATGGCAAAAAAATAAATGACATACACAATGACCCTTCAGAAATAGGAATGTTCAAATTTGTATGTTGCAACCCTCTATCATTTGTTGAGATTGTCTTTCACAAATGTTACACAAGTTAAACGGCATTTTACTCATAATGAAATTGAGGGTTTTAGCTTTTTCTATTTCGTAAAAATGCATTTAAACGGCACACCAACTAAAATTTAAAAAACAGCTTTTAAGTTGTAAAAATCTTAGAACAATTATCATTTCTTTTGACAAGCTTAGTTAGAACTTATAAACAATAATTTATTTATACTGTTAAACAAATAACCCTAAACGAGCCGAGAATCTAAACTCTCAGAATTGCAGGACCCTGTTTAGTACCCATGGAAACCTAACTTTCGCAAAAGTGAAATTTTGGGGGAGAGGGGCTGTGATAGATGCTTCTCACTTCAAAACCCGCAGCAGAATTCTCATGTTCTTGGACTT
Source organism: Modiolus philippinarum (assembly GCA_002080025.1). Classification (NCBI taxonomy): domain Eukaryota; kingdom Metazoa; phylum Mollusca; class Bivalvia; order Mytilida; family Modiolidae; genus Modiolus; species Modiolus philippinarum. The sequence continues at coordinate 70,313 of MJUU01014001.1, read as the reverse complement.
TTTGTTTAGAGTTTAATAATGTGACAGACTATAAGAAAAAATTTTAAATCTTTTTTTTAATTTTTGACACCAAGTTGAATGCAAAAAATGCTGAAATCGGCAATTTTGCCTCTAAGCGACTATCAAAATCCGCTCCTCCTATTACAGACAAAAGACTTTTCATGCCATTTATACATGATAGCACAGAGGGCTGACCACTTTTATGTATGCACCATACCGCTTGCATAACTCATCTCAGCAAGTTTTCATGGCAACCTAAAACTCAAAAATGACCAAAATTTCCTTTTTTTCAGTGGGGGTACATTGTACCTGCACATTGGATACATATGTGAATCTTTTTAAGCAAAAGTTGTGGCTAAGTGCAATTTGGAAATTAAATATTCAGATGTAATGAAATTAATAAAGATGACAGACTGTGTTAAACATGTCTAAATCTACAAATCGAAGATAAAAACGTCTTTGTTTTGATATGTTCTCATTATGATGCACAAAGAAGAGTATTCAACTCAAAATTATCCGCATTCTCTTAATAACATAATTCATGATAATGAAAAATTTTTAAAATCATTAACGAAAACCAATTAAAAAGGGAGGGGTTCTTAAAATCATTGCCCTGATACTGGTACTCGAAAAAAATGTTCAAGTTGAAATAAATGACTTCAATTGTATTGGCTGTTTAGTATCTTATAAGTACATTAAATTATTATTTGCTGCATCACTTGTTTGTATCCTTGGTGTGTTCCCTTTACAGCTAAAGTTTGTTCTTCCTCTACCGAGGTTGACTTGTTCATCATGGTGTGTTCCCTTTACAGCTAAAGTTTGTTCTTCCTCTACCGAGGTTGACTTGTTCATCATGGTGTGTTCCCTTTACAGCTAAAGTTTGTTTTTTCTCTACCGAGGTTGACTTGTTCATCATGGTGTGTTCCCTTTACAGCTAAAGTTTGTTTTTCCTCTACCGGAGTTGACTTGTTCATCATGGTGAGTGTGTCATAAGAAACGGGTAGATGCTTACTCTACCGGAGCATCTGATCGCGCAGTTTTGTTATAGAGTTCGTGTTGTTCATCTGTATTTGTGTCATTTTTTTCTTTTCTGTCCCATACTCAGGTGATGTCCTTTTATCTCGGTGTCTCAGTTGTTGCCATGTACACTGGATTTATGACTGGTTATTGCTTAGGTATTCATTTGGAAATTTGTTATCGTATCAATTTTATTTAACATCGTAAATTTTTCTGAATCTCTGAATGTTTTAGTGCTTGAATGAACGGTGACCAAAAGTTTTATTTGATATGTGTAAAATAAAATAGTTATGTTTTTAAAACAAAAAGTTTGCAAAATTTAAGAATAAAAAATTAATACCCTGTACCTTAAGTAGTCTAGTTTTTTAAGTCCGTGTTGTGTTAATTTATGTAGCAAACCAATACAGACGTCGACAGCTAAAAACCAAATTCTCCGTAGTCTGTTTATAGAAGTTTCTTTTTTTTCCTTTTTTTCTGCTACATATGAAACAGAAAAAAAGAGTTGCTGGTCATAACATTCTAAAGCCGCAGTATTAACGAAATGAACCACGGTAAAATATTTAACTTAGCATATCGTAAATTTATTTCAGTATAGTTTTTATGCCGCTAGGCGACGGGTATATATAGTTGTACCTTTGTCTGTACGTACGTTTACAACCGAAATTTTCGTCATGGACTTCTTTGTTTGTGTATGCA
>MJUU01014001.1:26134-61951 GCA_002080025.1 Modiolus philippinarum | reverse complement strand
TTTGTACGTTCGTTAAACAACGTAGATTTGACTCTTCAACTGAGACATAATATGCCGGCTACCCTTGATGATGCAATAAAAATGGCCATCGATTGGGAAACGGTGGAAAGTGATGTGCGAAAAATGAAAACATCTGATGACTCTACAACAGAAGAAAACAAATCTGCTTCTGCATGTAGTGCTTCCACAACAGAAACGTCTCTTATGGCAATGATGCATGAAATGCTTACAATAATGAAGGAGGACCGTGAGGAATCGAGGAAACGCTATTCATTTGGAAGAGGAAGGGGCCGAGGTAAAACAGAGAATGATTATAAGTGTTATGTATGTGGGAGCAGTAATCACTTAAAGAGAAACTGTCCAAAAAATAAGGAATGTTGGAATTGTGGGAAGCCAGGGCATTTACAAGGCAATTGCCCAAATTTACAAAAAGATCATTCGGGAAACGGAAACTAGCCGGAGTCGGGGGTCGGACGCCGGTTGATATGAAAGGCCCAAGTGACGTTTATTCATGTTCGAATATGGGATTGTCAATGGTTTGTAAAGGGAGAATAAATGATATTCCAGTAGATATGTTAATTGATACTGGTTCAGTATTTACTTTGATACATTATGATCTGTTAAGAGAAATCGAAAAATGTAGTCTGACTAAAATTCCCGTTCTACCTTGTAAATCAACAGTGGTATCAGCAAATAGTGAAGTGATCGATATTTATGGAATTGTTGAAGTAACTATTTCAATAAACGGCGTAAAATGTAAACAAGCAGTTTTAGTTGCCAAAGATTTAGCGCATCGTTGTTTACTTGGAACAGACTTTATGAAGACACATAAGGTAAAAATTGACTTTGATCAAATGACAATAGCTGTTGAAAACACAGAATGTCAAATTAACTATTCAACGGAAGGGTCAACAGTGTGCAGAGTGAACCTGAAGCAGACAGTATGTGTTCCATCGGGAAACGAAATGCTTCTGATCGGGAAGGTGCAGAAACGTGAAAGAGGATTTAAGATGACTGGGACCTTTTTATTCGAGCCGAAGCAAAAATCTGAATTTCAAGACAAGATATGTATGGCTCATGCACTGACGGAAGGACGTGATACTTGTGTCGTGAGAGTTATGAATGTTTCAGCAGAAAATATAACTGTATACAAAAATACGACAATTGGGTATTTGTTACCAGTAAGAAAAGAAGTTAGTAGTTCTGTCCTGGAGCAGCAGATTGCAGCTCCTGACGATGAACTAAAGAAGAGTATGCCGGAGTGGCAGCTTGAAGCTCCTGGCAAAACAGAAAAATCAGAGACATTCAATGGAGCAGAAGGTTGTACCCTGGAGCAGCAGATTGCAGCTCCAGGTGAATCCTTTAATATTGACCCTAGCTTGGAAAATACGAATAAGGATAGGCTCAAACAACTTCTAGAGGAATATGACGATATTTTCTCGAAGTCGGCAACAGATATCGGCCGCACAGGTTTGATCAAACATTCCATCAATACTGGTAATGAACCTGCAATAAAGCAAAATCCACGAAGAATTCCGATTCACAAAAAACAGGAAGTGCGAGATATGATAACAGATATGTTAGACCGGGATATAATTCGACCATCAAGTAGTCCGTGGTCCTCTCCTATTGTCCTAGTAAAGAAAAAGGATAACAGTACGAGATTTTGTGTCGACTTTAGGAGAGTAAATGAAATCACAAAGAAAGATGCTTATCCAATACCTCGCATCGACGATACACTAGATGCTCTTGCCGGCGCAAAGTTGTTCTCATGTGTGGACTTAGCAAATGGGTACTGGCAGGTTGAACTTCAGGAGGAAGATAAGGAAAAAACTGCGTTTTCAACACCTATGGACTGTTCAAGTTTAACGTAATGCCATTTGGCCTAACCGGAGCTCCTAGTTTGTTTCAACGTCTGATGGAAAACGTTTTAAAGGGTTTGCAATTTGAAATCTGTTTGATATATCTTGACGATAGTGTGATTTTTAGCACATCGTTTGAAGAACATCTTCAAAGATTGAGAATGGTTTTTGACCGATTCAGGGAGAATGGACTCAAGCTTAAGCGCAGTAAGTGTCATTTTGCATGCAAAACCGTAAAATGCCTCGGTCACATTATTTCTGACAAAGGAATTCAAACAGATCCGGAAAAAATCGAGTCTGTAAGAACTTGGCCACAACCAACGAATATTAGAGATCTAAAAGCCTTTATTGGTCTCGCAAGCTATTACAGAAGATTCATAAAGGGATTTTCTAATATTTGTGGTCCTCTAAATAAACTTCTTCAAAAGGAGGAATCCTATGAATGGTCACGAGGGTGTAATGAGGCATTTCAGACATTGAAAACAGCTTTGATCAACGCTCCAATACTATCATATCCATCTCAAGAAGGTACTTTTATTCTAGATTGTGACGCAAGTGGGAATAATATTGGTGCTGTGCTCTCACAAATCCAAAGTAATGAGGAAAAAGTGATAAGTTACGCAAGCAGAACAATGACAAAAAGCGAGAAAAACTACTGCGTGACAAAAAAAGAAATGCTTGCTCTTGTTTTCTTCGTCAAGAAATTTAGGCATTATCTGCTTGGCAAGAAATTTAAGCTTAGAACGGATCATAAATCTCTAGCATGGCTATCGAACTTTAAAGAGCCAGAAGACCAAATAGCACGATGGCAGTCATATCTCGCAGAATTTGATATGGAAATAATTTACCGGAAGGGATCAAGTCATGGTAATGCTGATAGTATGTCGAGACGACCACACCAAACCTCCACTCCAATCGAAAAGGACGATGATGTGGACAGTAATGCATTCTGTAGTGTTATTGCATCTAGTAACAAGTTTGATTGGAAGGAAGCACAGTCAAATGATTCTGATTTAGTTAAAATTTTGAGAATGAAGAGTGACAATGAATCACCAGTTGTGAGAGATGAGTTTTCTACTGTTTTGAAACGATTACTGGGTCAATGGGATAATATTGTGGTTAAGGATGACGTGTTGTTCCGGAAGTTTGAAAAAGACCAGAATGAAATGCAGTTACAATTTTTAGTTCCTGTGAATATGCAAAGAAAACTTGTTAAAGAGCTACACGCAGGATTTGGTGGGGGTCATTTAGGAATCCGGAAAACTTAATTAAAGGTTAAAGATCGGTTCTATTGGCCAGGATGGAGTCAAGATGTGGAAGTTTTTATTGCAGAATGCATTGGATGTGCTTCGAAAAAGAGTCCGACGAAGCAAACAAGAGCACCTCTTGTGTCAATTAAAACAGGTGGGCCGTTGGAAAAGGTAGCTTTGGATATAGTGGGGCCATTGCCGAAAACATGCAGGGGTAATCAATACATAGTTGTTATATCCGACTATTTTTCAAAATGGACGGAGGCATACCCACTTAGAAATCACAAGGCAAAAACGATTGCAAAGAAATTTGTAGAGGAATTTATCTGCCGTTTTGGAGCCCCGTACACGATATTAACAGATCAAGGTCGAGACTTTGAATCGCATGTTTTTAGGAAATGAGCTCTTTGTTTGGAAGTAAAATGCAACGTACAACAGCATATCACCCTCAATGTGATGGGCAAGTGGAAAAATTTAATAACACTCTACTAAATATGTTAAGTAAACACGTGGATGATGATCAAAAGAATTGGGACTTAGCAATACCTTACGTTATGATGGCATACCGTTCTAGTGTGAATGAAATGACGGGATTTAGTCCCGCAATGCTTATGTTCGGACACGAACTTCGTTTACCCATTGATGTTGTGTTTGGTGAATGCCCAAGTGTGACAGGAAATGAAACAGAATACACATCGAACTTGCGAGAAAGGTTGAATTCCGCTTTTAACAAAGTAAGATCAAATATCACAACTTCTCAGAAAAGACAGAAAGACTATTTTGATAGGAAAGTCTCGGGAAAGACGATTAAAGTTGGTGACAAGGTCCTGTTGCATGATCCTGCTGTAAAACCGGGTCGATCACCAAAGTTACATTGTCCATGGGGCAAAGAACCATATGATGTGATTCAAAAAGTGTCTGAAGTTGATTATAAGATTCAGAAAGGAAGAAAGAAACCGAAAATCGTGCACTTTAATAGGTTAAAAGTGTTTGTAGAACCTGAAGAGGGGGAAGAGGAGGATAATTTAGTGGAGATCGAAGCACAAGCAGACCGTCATCGAATTATTAATCGGGAGCGGCAGTTGGCAGCTCCTAAAAAAATACTCAGGCTAATGAATTAACTCCGAATCGAGATGACCCGGGTATTGGCACTGAGGGTTCTGATAATGAAGATATTACATCTGAGGAGGAGATGGCTAATTTAGAGGAACAAAACATTGATACACCAGAGTCATCGGGCGATGAAAATGGAGGAATGGACATTAATGTGGACTCGGATGAAGAAGTCAATATTGACAGGCCACAAGGAGAGCGAAGAAGGCCCACATATTTACAAGACTTTGAAGTTGAATTTTCATAATCCATGATTTAACCAATTTTGACACGAGGTCGTGTCTTTGAAAGGAGGGGCAAATGTATTGTTGGAAACTTGGGGTCGGATTGGTATGACGGATGTTCGGTTGTTGGTTGTTTTGGAGATAGCCGGAAGTGAAGTGGGATTGTGACTGTAGCGGTGATTTACTTAGTATTGACGTTATTAGGACTATTGTATATATAAATTACTATTCGTTGTAACAAGGAAGTTATCCTAAATAAAACTGTTAAATTTGAGTTATCACACAAACATGCAGCTGTTTTTAGCAGTCATGAACTACATGAATGAGTAGTAATTTTTACATCGGGTATATCTTAACCACAAGGAGAACGAATATCTATTGGTTGCTGTAATTGACAAGTATTTTATTAACAGTTTATCAAAAATGCATAGTTTTCTACCATGTATTTGTAGAGCCTTTGTCTCATGTGCATTTACTCCATATCCTTTCTCTTATTTAAAGCATTTATACACTTATACAAAGTACCATACAAAATAAAATATTCAAAATAATATGACTCTTCATGTATATTTAACATTTTTCATATTGTTGATGGTGAACCATGCAATCATTTGTCCACCTTTCTCAGTATAAAAGACTTTTTTTACAATACAACGGCAGTAGAATACCGAAGGAACAAAGGAGTGAAAATTACAAAAATCAAAGTCCAAAGGCATGGTCAAAACGAGAACACAGAAAACAATGACGCCAGACACAAAACAACGACGCTAGACAGACACAAAGCACAGAAACAGAAATCACAACATTCAAAACAAAGCACTCACATCAGGTGCTCCGGAAGGGTAAGCATGTCCTGCTCTGTTAACAATTAAGCAACACACTGAAAGTAATCCGAAAATAATATTTCAACAATATTTGTAATGTGATTGTTATAATTAATTTCAAAGGTATTTATTTGTGTTTTAATTTGTTGTCTAAAAATGTTATATTTTGGATATTCAATAAAGAAATAAGTTTCGTCTGTGATTTAAATCAATTAGAAGACGAAACTTATTTCTTTATTGAATATCCAAAATATAACAATATTAGACAGCAAATTAAAACACAAATAGGACTTACATACAAATCCTATTTTCTCATTTAATATTCTTATATCTACCTCTTTCTATTTCAAAAAAGTGATCGCTAATGCTCTTTTTGACTTTCTTTTTGCATAATATCTTTTTTCTATCTTCAAAAGTAAATTTTAAGATAAAATTTTGTATTTATATATTTCGTCGTAATTTTACTGTATAGAAATATTTTATTGCCTTCTGTTGATGATTTCTATTTATCAAAGACTATGTTTTATATTTAGTTTTTTAATAGCTGTTATATATTGTCAAGATTTTTATGATCTTTCAAGTAATTCAAGATTTCTTTATTGGTTTACATCAATGTTGCTTGATTTACAAATATTCTTTACATATGAATACAATGAATATGTTCCATTTGAAAGGAGATTTTCAGATGATAAAAACGCATTATCTAATAAAGAATACTAGTGTGACTAGATACTTGATGGATAGTACTTTGATAAATATGTCTAGTTTGTATTGAGCTAGTTTTCCTCTAGCTGCTATATTGACAGATTGTTTACTGAGGCCCAAGATGAATTTGCAGAATTTTCAGTTTGTTTTTTCAATAAAACTACTATCACTCCGTGATTCTTTATCAAATTTATCATAATGTTTACTCCTTTCTGTGGATTTAAGGACTTTTTCATAAAAGTTCATATACCAAATTTCAGAGTTATACATGTAATTATACTATGTTATTACAAATCGATGTTTAATACCGGCAGTGAAATTAATTATTTTTACCACAGCTACCCTTTTTTCTGTGCAATTTCAATTTTAATTTTGAAATTTACTATTTAAATTGGTCGATATTTTGGTCAGGACACTATAATCATGAATATGCTAGGGGCAGGTCTATACCTAATTCAAGCTGAAAAAACATGACCTGTGTTACATCCTCTCATGGGCTAAGGAAACTTTTTTAATTCAGTCTACGTATTTCTTAACCAAACTTTTTTCATCAATATATTTCAACTAATGATGTGGCCTTTTTAGAGTATATTGGAATATGGAATATTCACCACTTAAGTCTGGGATATGGGATATTTGAGACAAAACTCACTGGGATATGGGATATTTTGAGTCATGGATATCGGATATTTCAAAAATGTTTTGGATATCTTCAATTTCCAAAGAGATATTATAGTCTAGACAAACTGGTATATTTTTCTATTTACTGGGATGTTATATGTGATATTTCAATTTTTTAGATATCTCTAATTTTCAAAGCCCCAAACAAGCCTTAATAGTTCAGAAGATTTTATTTTTAACATTAATAAACGAGATATTGGCATACTTGACAAGATCACAAATGGATCTAAAAACTAAATGGTACGATTTGTTAAGAAATTGATTCCTAGGACACAGCTATAAACTTGTAAAATTTTCAAATCACATACTCTAATCGGGAAGAATAGATTTTTTTTTACTGTAGACCCCAGCCGTTATGGTGGTATGTTTTCAACGAGAATTAATTGACCAGCCGGCCGATTTCTTTTTTATTTCTATGACTATGTGATGCTTATTTGCAATAATGCTGTTTATCATATGTTTATATAGTATAACAGCAGAATTTTACCCCTTGATAATACTGTCGATTTTTTATATTTAGTCCAACTATCTTCAAAATGTTCACAGCCGTGTGATACGACTTTTGTTATCAACTGTTTCCGGTTTATATCGCACGCTAAATCTGTAACTGTATTATCATTTTGGCAATAGATTTTACGCCACACAAAATTGATTTTTTTATTATCTTTTGAAATAAATATCCTATTTATTTTTTTTCACATTTGAAACATACTCGAATTTATTTTCAATTCATCTAAAATTATGCTGCTGTCTTCGAAAATTCAAGGTTTGAACTCAAAATTGTGATTCCCGAGTATGGATGTATTTCTAGTTTGAAACATATGATAAAAATATCATAACTAGATTTGCAATTACAAGCAATAGCCGATGTCACCCCAGACTCCCTATTCGATGATTCCACCTTGTTCGCAACCTCAAAATCTACTTAGAAATCAATTTTCGTTGAAATCAGACAAAGTCGAACTTTTTACGTATTTCGGCAGCCATCTTGGAAATGGCGGCCATTTTGAAAATTGTTGTCGCATAGATTCCTTCCTCTCATCTTACTGAACATATATACAAAATATAAACTAATCCCTCTAAGCAGTTCCTTAGATATATAATCCCCAATTTTTCAACGTAAATTGGCGGCCATCTTGGAAATGGCAGCCATTTTAAAAATTTCAAACCCATTGTGAATAACTTCAGATGGTGTTCCAACTGTGTGCAAAGTTTGATATTGTTATGTTGAGCCATTTCAAAATAATCGCTCGGACAAGAATTATTGGAAGAAGAAGTATAATAATAACCAGAAGAAACGTAGAATAACAACATGTCACCCCGACAAAGTCTGGGGTGACATAACAAGAAATTTTTCATATCAGACCCATTATCAGCCCATGGTCAAAATCATCCCTCGAGCCTGACGGCTCTCGGGCTGATTTACTGACCTAGGGCTGATAATGGGTCTGATATGAAAAAATGGCATGTTATAATCTATATCTATAATATATTTATAGAAAAATAACAGTAAAATATTACCCCTTGATAATACTGTCGATTTTTTTAACATATAGTCAAGTTAAACATTGTTCACAACAGTGTGATATGACTTTTGATATCAACTGCTTCCGATGAATATCACACGCTAAATCCGTAACTTTCTTACTCGAGCTTTCTTATCATATATGATTTTGGTTTTCCATTTAGAGTATATTGATTTTTTTCTCTATCAGTTTTTAACATCTTTGAGTCACTGGTCTTCCAAATGTTTAAATTTTATCTGCACTGAAGAGACATAATTTGTCGAAATGGCCATATGCAGAAACTAAATTAACAGTAAGTTCGGTATTTAGTTATATTGACATTATATTTTACGCTATAAAACTATAAAACTGATTTTAAATAAGTTTTTGAAATTAATATCCTATATTAGGTCGATTTAGAGCCCGAAATCAACATCTCTGTAACATACATTGTTTGTACATCCTAATTATAAAGATAAAGTAATCCAGATTACCAACGGTTAATTTTCAGAAGAATGGGAAAATCAGTTTAATGCACATACCTGTCAGGTAATCTTCCTCTTCATTTTTCCCTAATGTAAATGTTCACTTTTTTATGTTCACACGGTTTGGTTTGATAAACATCTAGTTCTGCATGATATGTCGCACAACAACATTTCCCAATATAATTACACAGTAGTATATAGGTGAAGTTTGTCATGATGAAGTCATATATAAAATGATTAAAATGACGATGAAATGCGGTTAATGGCTTCCTGTTCAAACAACAAATTGTACTTTTTTTATATCTTCAAGGACATGCTCCACCATGTCTCCATTAAAATGATGATTGCATGAAAATCGATTTCATTGTTGTGTTTTTTACAGCAGATAACATGAATATGCGCTGTACATTCTATTTATAGTGAAGGAGATTTTCTTAGGATGGTTCCTTGATTACATAAATCAAATGTTCAGTTTTTATAGTACATCTTTTTTGTCGATGATTACATCTATAGAATGTATTTGAACGGTTACATTTTTTCCTACAAAAACTAAAATGATAGTAAGATTTAGAAATACTTGGTACAGGATTTCAAAAGAAATGGTGAGTTAAACCGGTTTTATGGCTAGCCAAACATCCTCTTCATTTGCAGCAGTGTCACAATGTAATTGAAAGGTCGTAGACAGTAAAAAGAAATGATCATACCAGTATTAAGTAAAAAAAAGAATCTTGAATCAGAGTTAGGATCGAAACTTTAAATTTTTCCACAAGGGACTGATATCTATTAAAGAACTATTGAATGATCGTATGAGACGGAATTTTTTGAAACCTTGATTAATAAGGCGGTCACAAAGATAACTATGTCTTATGACAAAGTCTGTATAATTTGTGCTAGCTCTCGCGTAACTAATCAGCATTAAAACATACACTCCGTAAGCAGGAGAAGCTTGAATATTACTGAAATGAATTGCAATGATTAAATACTGGAAAGGAATACAAAGAAAACGCCGCGAGAAAGGAAGACTAGAAACCATTGGAAAAAAGGCCAGTATGGAGGGCAGACAGAAGAAACCCTAAAACAGCTGTAACAATGTTGTTTTTGGCTACAACATTGTAAGGCCATTATTTTTTTTTTATTTTTAGTTTTACAATTCCGACCGACCCTAAATTTTGTCAAATTGGAAAAAGATAAAATTGAAAATTGCTCAATTTTTATTTTTTTATTCCCTCCAACCCTGTATTTTTTTTCAAGCAAAAAAAAATATTTATGCTTAATTGATTTAAAAAGTTATTTTGAGCTCAAAATAACTTTTTATTGGTATTGCCAACATTAATATAACTGAAGAGACCATCTTCAAAAACATCAGTTATTTAAAAAAAATCAATGATCCAACGAGATTTTTATTTCATTTTTTCCGTCCTCTTAACTTGCTAGGGCCTAATAATGTTGTCTTTATTGTTTTTATTCTCTCTGAATTATATAATGAGAAGAATTCTAGACTAGAACATCTGTATACAATTTTCTTGTACTTCAGTTAAAGGAAAGTACCATGTATAAAGCAATATTATTATTAACTTCAGATTAGAAGTCTTTGTCCAACAATTTTCCTTTACAGTCACAAGTACAAATCAGGTTCGAGTCTGCAGTTCTTTTCGTACTTGATGACCTAGACTCTTTTCACTCCTGCTTATGATTTAAATAATTTCCTTATCCCTCAAGGACTTCTTGAAAACGAGATGCTGTTAGACAGATAGATATATAGTTAACACTGCTTTCAAGTATTTCTAAAGTATATTTTGATTATAAAAAATAACATAAAAGATGCAATATCGTACAATTTTACGCATATTGTTCACAACTTTATTACATTTATCATATTGTGGTATAATCAGTTATGATCTAGAACAAATTGTCATGCTAATAAGGTTAACAATTTACTACATTTAAAGATGCAGTTATCTGATAAACAAGATACTATATCAGCAGTAATAAAACTATATCGTCCATTATGAATATTCTTTCAAGCTGCTTTTTGCAAAGATAAATATCATGGTTTAACTTTGATTTCCTCTACACCGGAAATATCATGAATCTGATGTGTATCCAAGGAGACTGATATCTGTCGTCTCCCAGGCTTTTTCGGTGTAAGCTCAAGTATTGCAGCCCATTCCTGATGTGCACCAATGTTACTGAAAATATAAGAAATGCAGTTGTAGCAAAATATTAAGCCTAAATTGGGATCGTTTACGTCTCTAAGTTATTAATGAACGCAGAAATAAAACGAATTATTAGTTATTTGAAAGTCTCTAGAAAATTTCTTACAAAACATTGCCATTTTAACAACATTAAACAAGATATATACATATGCGTTTTTCCCTGGCTCACAAGTACTGACCTGTAGACGAACTGTTTAAATTGCACCGCCTCTTAGAGTATTAAGATAAAATCAGATCCCACGAGGCTGTTTAGACTTAATTACATGTCCAGCAGCCATTTTCACAAACCTTACTTATAGATTTAACGACTTAACGACTACATCTGTTTTTCTCTTTTTCTAGTTGCAGTCAAAACCCTGTTTATCCCATCCACCTTTATTAATTGCTGTGATGCTTACTGACGTACACTTCTGCTTACTCAATCAATTTGTGGGGATTATTATTGATTCCTCATGATAATATACCACGCATTTTTATCAATCATCGAAGTATTTAAACTATATATGTCCGTATACACTTTGAGTATTTTTCAACAATTTTTACAGTTCCATTTTGTTGCTAGTAGTCATCAAAGATAGTGTGTTTGCTCATATTATTTAGTCCGTTCATGACCTGATTATGCTCTAATTGAAATTTTGTTTGATATATAATTATTCCAAATGCAAAATTCTGTAGTATAAATAGGTGTGAAAGAAGGCGTGAAATATGTAATAAATGTCAATAGTTTGAACTGAAATAGATGAGTGATTTGAGTCTTATAGACCGAAAAGGTCACCCAATTTATAAAAGAATTAAATACTTCTTGTAAAAAATTGATTCCTTCACCAAAAACTGAGAATAGAAAGGAATTTAGTTTATGTAAGATATACTAAAATTTTAGAAAAATCTACCGTTGCATTTTTTCGAAATTGAGAATAAAGTAGGCTAAAATCCATAAAATTGCTGAAACATTGCTTTAAATAACCTGCCTTGAAAGAAATCGGAGTTTCATATATTTTCCATTATTTTTGACTATCATCGCATAAAATGTAGAGTTAATGTGCATGTAATAAATAACTTGATGTTGTGTAGTGATCTAGATGACAAAGATTTTATTTGATTTGTAAATCAAAGTACTGACTACTGGGTATTCACCAGCCCAGTAGTCAGTACTTCGGTGCTGACCCGAAAGCCGATTATTTTTGAAACCTTCCAATATCTAAATTTTTGTACATTTTATTGAAAACTAAGGAGTATCTCCCTCATGCAAAGCTCTGTCCTTAGCTGATTTTGGCTTTAAATTTAGATCACTTTGGTTATTTGTTCTCTATCAGTTTTTAAACATCTTTGAGTTTATGGTCTTCCAAACGTTTAGATTTTATCTGCACTGATGAGACATAAGTTGTCGAAATGCGAATATGCAGAAAGTAAATTCACAGTGACTTCGGTATTTAGTTATTTGTAAAAAATGAATATAACAATTTATAAATTTTAATTATACCTATCACAAAGGTGCTATTTATTTATGTAAATATTATGAAAGTAATAATAAAGGTTATCTCCCCATATTCCAGGTCTATCCCCTTAAATATGCATTCATTAAAAAAATTATAAATAATAATGCATTAAAAGCAATACCTTCATTCTCAAAATACTTTAAAAAGTAGTGTTGTCGTCGTGACTTAATTTCCATATATGAAGTAAATGCAATGATAACATCGGTCTGTTATCTCCCTGTACCAAGTTAATTATACATGGTCAAAGTAGAAGTAAATTCTAATTTCAATATCAAAAGAGGCTATTGATATGCTAATTTAGATTATCTCCACTTTTACCATATATAACTAACGTGGTAAAGGGAGATAACCGACCGATATTTCTCGTAGAGATAGATGTTACAGCTTCCGTTTGTTCTGACATGAATATTTTACCTTACGTTTTATAGAATTTTCTGTTTTCATCAAAATTATAACCCCTTGAAATACTGAAGCTTCAGTCTGTGTACTGCACTCGTGGATGTCCTAGGTACTGGATTTTATCTTCTGTTTCGAAATGTTTGGTAATGATTTGAATTATGTTGATAAGAGGTTACCCCTTGACACACGTGTGTAGCATAACAAAATTTACTGCTTACTATGTATCTTGCGTATTTTTGTACTTTCAATAGGCTTTATTTTTCTAGTCACACGCTTACTGCTACAATACACATATCTATATACCTTAAATTAAACTGTTCTTCGGCATCTAAACCTGGTCCCTCTACTGTCAAAACACAATTACACAAACGGGCAGCTATTGGATTAACAAAAGCCAATCTGCACTTGAATGGATGACCAACTCGAATGTCATTGTCTGTCACCTTTGATAATAAAAATAAATCTGCATTTTGTAATAGATTGATATATGACATGTGCAGTAAATATATATATACAAAATACCGAAGTTATTGTAAATTTAGATTCTGCATATGCGCATTTCAACAACTTATGTCTCTTCGGTGCAGATAAAATCAAATTTTTGGAAATCCATATACCGAAATATTTGTAAAGGCTGAAAGAGAACAATTTACCAATCAGATCTAAATAGAAAAGCCAAAATCAGCTAAGGACAGAGCTATGCAAGAGGGAGATACTCCTTATTTTTGAACAAAATTTGGTTTAATTTAGATATTGCAAGTTTTTTAGATAAAAT
Organism: Modiolus philippinarum; assembly: GCA_002080025.1. Classification (NCBI taxonomy): domain Eukaryota; kingdom Metazoa; phylum Mollusca; class Bivalvia; order Mytilida; family Modiolidae; genus Modiolus; species Modiolus philippinarum. The sequence goes on along the minus strand of MJUU01014001.1, from coordinate 48,416 downwards.
CAGATATGAATTATTTGAAATATATACGTAAAATTTATGACAAAACTATCTAAAATGTATATATATTAAAAATATTGGATTTGTGTTGTTTAATTGAAGATTATTTAATGTCACACTCAACACAATATTGTAAGACAAAGAACAGCAGTTCTTTCAAAAATAATTTTCCAAGATTGTATCTACCTTTTAATTGTTTCAAAAACTGCTGCATGGAGATTACTGTTTATAAATGTGATTAGTTTTACTGTATGAGCATAGTAAATGAACTATGTTGATAATTTTGAAATAATGACAGTCATAGAAATTTTTACAATTGAGTTCGTATAAGAGGAAAAGATAGAGTATAGAGCAAAACGTCAGACATCCGTTATGTGCACTTCATATGTTAGTTCAAATGCATATTTGAAAGTATTTAAAACGTATGCGAAGCATGTTTTGCACACTAAGATTTATGAAAATATGTTTGATTTTTATTTTAAACAAGTATCTGTGATTTCATTTCGCTGTAGATATTAAGTACAAACTACCGAAATTACTGTTAATTTAGTTTCTGCACATGCGCATTTCGACAATTTATGTATCTCAAGTGCAGATCAAATAAAAAGAAATCCCATAAACCAATATATGATAAACGATGATGCGTGTCATTACCTGAACCTGAATGTCGGGTTTCCGGAGTCTAAAATCATCTTGGAACGTTTGGGCGTGTCCGGTTTCTTCAACCCTAACTACTGCTGATACTTTCATTGCCATTTGTTCAGTGATTTTCCCTAAATAATCAGTTAACGTTACATCCATTGAAGCTGCCCCCTCTGTAAGTGGATAAAATAAACATTAATTGATATATTGAATGATGCAGACTTTCAAAGAATTCCGCTCAAACTGGTGCTAGGGGCCGTCTTGAACTTACTTTGAGGTATGAACAAAGCTCATTGTTGAAGACCTCATGGTGACTTCAAAATAAAAACGTTGTTCCTTTGCTTAATTTTACCATGTATTTGTAGAGACTTTGTCTCATGTGCATCTACTCCATATCATTTCATTCATTATTTTAGTAGTCATAATTCATTTACATATAACTTTAAACACACTTTGTAACAAAAGAAACATCTATGAATAAATATCTAAGGTTTTATAAGAATAAGAAATTAGCAAAACTAAAAATATAAAACTCCAGCATTTAATTATTTGTGACAGGAGTTGAAATAATGCTGTTGATGCAAGGCAATGTAAACTATAGGAATGAAACAAAACGAAAAGGCGTCGACAACGAACATCTTAGGTTATATCATCTATAATTAGCATTCATAAATTGGTATCCTTTCTCGATTTTTTTTAGCACTTAATAGTTTTAAATTTATCGCATTACTTAACAAGCAATAGTTAACATTTCAGTTTACCGTATATCGGGATTTATTCGCGTGTGTTTAATTTTCGCTATGTTCGCGGTAGGCAACCGTGTGCGAATTTTAGCCTCAGGGTAAATTTCACTGACCATTCAGATGCATTAGAATCGATATAAAAACGCGAATCATAAACTTAGCGAATTTTTCACGCCTATTTTACACCAAAATCGCGAACAAAACCCGACGCGAAAATAACCCGATATACGGTAATTTTATTTCCACAAATTACCATCGACTTGAGTCTAGTTAGTAAGAACATGTCACGATTGTCAACAGGGAATATGACATCTGCCCGCACAAATTATGATATATCTTTTAACACATCACAATAAAAACTCCAATGAAAGATTAACTGTCCATCTGTACACATGGTATTTGATTTTGCCAGGGTGAGATATTAGGTTCTCCTAATGCATGTGGAGATCTAAAGATTGAATAGAGTTAATTCTCTTTGTATATTGTACAATACTCTTGATACTGATGAGAATTCTGCAAATGTGTGTTCTTTATCAACCGCTAACGGTTTGTGTTTTGTTTTGTTTTTGTTTTGTTTTGTTTTTGTTCTGGATAACAAGTATCGACAAGCATCAACATCTCACTTTTTTTTAAATGATTTAGTATTGTCAAAATTTTTCTATTTATGTCTATTCCACTTCTAGTTAATAACATAGATAAAAAGTACCATTTATATTACAGTTTGTGTATTAGAATTGCAAAGTTTCATCTGATAACATTGAGGCATTTCAAAATAATCAATCGGACAAAAATTTGTTGAAAAATATGAATAACTAAATTTGCAATTGTAAGCATTAGCCGATGTCAACCCAAACACTTAATTCGATGATTCCATCTCATTCGCAGTGTCAAAATCTATCTAGAAATCATTTTTTATCGAAATCGGACAAATTTGAAATTTTACGTATTTTGGCGGCCATCTTGGAAATGGCGGCCATTTTGAATTTTTTTTCGCATAAATTCCTTCAACTCATTTTACTGAACATTTATACAAAATGTGAACAAGTTCTGCAAAGCAGTTCCTGAGATATTTAATCATCTTTTTTTTTATTTACCATCTTGGAATGGACGCCATTTTGAAAACATTTTCGTAAAAAGTCTTCTCTTTATATTCATCTTATTTCATACTAATTTTCATTAGATTAGAACACCGAAACGACAAGCTGAAGCAAGAATTAAAATCGGCAATCGAATACTGAAGCGACACTAAGCAATGAAGGGATATGGAGTAAATTTACACAGGACAAAGTCTCTATTAATTCATGATTAAACTAAGCAATAAAACATTTTATTGTTGTTCTTCATCACAAGAAATGCATACATCTCTCGCACGGGAAATCTTTTTACGGACTCCACACTGCACGAGAGACAAATTCCATACTAAATATGTAATGAAGGATTATGGAGTAAATGTACGTGTACATGAGACAAAGCGAAATTAAAAATCTGCAAACGAATACAGACTCGACAACCTAAAACGAAAATAAAACAAAAATCTGTAGCAATGAAGACTCGAGCCAAGGGTAGTAGGATTAACAAAGACAAATAAATAGACAGAGGTGTTTTAAGTAGAAAGACACAAATATTTTCACCCGAGTGATTTTGGTATAAATTTGCATAATTAGATGCAATCCTCCAAACATGAAATGTGCAAATAAAAGGTATGGTCCAACATGCTTTCTTCATTTAGAATAGAGACCAAAGTTTGCTCGTATTTATCCATATTGGAACCTGAATTTATATAATACACGCGAAAATTACAAAAAAATAACTTTAAGGTTTTGCCCATTTTAACATGGGAATTTGTTTTTATTTTTAATTTGAACTTTTACAACCTAGACTGTGGGATAAAAGAAAATAAATACGACCCTCATCGTGCTATTAACAGCAAAAGTTTACTATATTCCAAAATTTAATATTATATACGGGAAAAGGTGTAACATAAAATTTTGTCCTCCATGAAATAATGTCCAAAGACAAAATGTCATATGAAATAATGTCCATGAACAAAATTTCATATGAAATAATGTCCATGAACAAAAATTCATTATGAAATTTTGTCCAGGACACAATATCATTATGAAATAATGTCCTTAGCCATGGAAAAATTCCATCATTCATTAACTTTATATCATAATGAAATTTATCCATGGACAAAATGTCATAGTGAAATAATGTCAATGAAATTATCTTAGAATTTTCAAATCAAATTACCTCTAAAAATCTAAGCAATGTAATGGTTACAATGTAAATAGAATATTTAATAACAAATTCTGGATGCATGCTCGATTCTGGAATCATTACATATAACTTTTTATTAACATGAATATTAGGTTAATAAAGGATTCATAGAAGGTGTCTTTTCAGTATTTAGGAGGCATCGCTCTACTCTGTTTAATGTCCATTCTACCAAAAGGTAGGGGTATATTGTGTTTATACCCTTTCCTTCATCCTTACGTACGTTTGTCTGTAAGTGCTTACATACAGATAAATGTTTGTACTTGTAAAAGTGTTTGTTATTAGCAGATAATGTATCAAATTGTGCTTGCAAGCGCAAGATTTTGATTTTTGTGTATTTTTACACAATAGAAATAAAAAAAAAAACACAAAAAAAACAAACATATATTGCACTTGCAATATTGGCCCGATTTAACTGGTATCTTGCATATTGGGTTCAAATGTGTGTTACAGACAAATACCACAAATGCATGCTTCACTCTTTTTCTGGTAATCTAACTATTGTTTATAATATTTTCCATCCATGATAAATCGATTCTGAACTATGCTTGTAACATGATTATTAATTATTGATTTCACATTTTATTGCATTATTTGCATTTAATGTACAAAATCCCATAGCATCCTGCTATTAAATGTTGTCCCAAATGTAACTTTAAATTATCTCCCTTCTGTATTGACATAATTCCACCATACCTTTCCATGAAATAATGTCCTATCATGACAAAATAACATATAGAAAAATGTCTTCACCCTGACAATTTAATAACCAATTTCTTTGAAATTTTGTCCACATGGACATTTTTTCACAGGACAAAATTTTGCTTTACAAAGGTAGCTTAATCGAGCAAAGGGAACGAAATATGACGTTTCATACCCGACACTTAATTATACAACATTACAAAGTAAAAGCTGTCAAATGACTATTCGGCTCAAAAATTGAAACCCCCTCGTATTCAACTCTTCATTTTTTTATTGCGTGATCCGAATGCGTAATGAAACAGTATCTATCTATCTTAGGAACTCATTACAAATGAAGCACTACCAGTCGTTATATCTACTGTTACTTATTCTGATAACCACACACATTAGCCATGTTTTCTCACTCAAGACTTCCCAGAGTTAATTATTTAGACTAACTATTCATTTACCGATGCATAATTCAAAATGCAAAATCCATATTTTGAAACTCATGATTTGGTTTTTTTATGAAAAACGAAGAAAACAGGGAATTGCTCTTGCTACGTCAACTAAGATAACAGTTTGCAAGATGAAAATCTTCAACCACTTAGTTCAGTATATCATTATCTTACCAGATCTTGGACCAAGCTGTTTGGTAAATGAATGTTCTTTTACGACATTTTGTTTCACACCAATATATGACACAGTTTCACAGATAATCTTTCCTTTAATTGTTCGTACATGGTCACCGACATTGCGGAAGGTCAATGCAACACTGAAATCCTTTCCAATTAAAATAAAATCACGAGTCTCAAATCCTCCAAATATCACATCCTGAAAAAAATGTCAGTAAAAATTATTCTTTTAATCTTTTACTTCTTATTCCCAGTAAAAACGGTTGCCATTAAGAATAATTATAGAAAAGGCAAGACCTATCTGACAGAGCACTTAAAGTTTTGAAATGAAAAAAACACAAGAGGCTCTCAAGAGCCTGTATCGCTCACCTGGGTCCTGCAGCACTATAATTCCCACTTGATGGTCCATCTTTGCTGGTGTATGTACATAAAAACCAGAAACTTTTTACAAAATTTAATTGAAATTGTTCAAGCAGTTTCAGAGAAGATTTTTGAATGCAGTTTCCAAACTTAAGGGGCTATGTTAATCTACGTTCCCTGCTGGCAGCTATTTAACATAAAACTTTTGAAGAGGGTCACATAAGGACTATCATATCAAAATTCTACTGAAATTGTTCAAGCAGGTTCAGAGGAGAAGATCTTTTTATGCATTTCCCACTGGGTCTAATGTTAAACTAAGTTTTGCTACTGGTGGCCATGTCGGAAGACGGATCAGCACCAAAGTAACAAGCTTAGTCATAATCTCACAAGTTTCATTTATGCAATGTTTAAATTGAATCCATTCAATGGTTTTCCATGATATCTTTGTATGCATTTCCCCTTAGGGTCCAATTCATTGCTGGCAACCATGTTGGATGATGGATCAGAACTGAAGTAACAACACTTGGTAAGCTTCTCATAGCAAAGTTTGGATTAAATCTATTAAGCAGTTCACTAGAAGATCTTTTGTTAAATTAAGTTCACAGCTGGTGACACTTGGTCAGCACCTGACAGGCATCATTCATGTCATGTTTGATTTAAATCCATTCAGCAGTTCTCTAGAAAATCTTTGTGTGCATTTCCCGTAGGGTCCAATGCTGTCGGTCATGTAAGATGACAGATTGGCGCCAAAGTAATACCACTTGCTCAGCACCTCATAAACATCATTCATGCCAAGTTTGGTTCAAATCCATGCAGTGGTTCTAAAGTAGAAGTTCTTTGTATGCATTTTCCCATAGGGTCCAATGTTAAAATTAAGATCCCCGCTGGCGGCCATGTTGGATGATGGATCGGCACCAAAGTAAAACACTTGGTCAGCACTTCATAAGCATCATTCTTGCCCAGTTTGCTTCAAATCCATTCAGTGGTTCTCAAGAAGAAGTTCTTTGTATGAATTTTCCCATTAGGTCAAATGGTAAACTAAGTTCCCCGCTGGCGGCCATCTTGGAAGCGATCGGAAATCTTGAATGTGTTCAATAAAATATAGTCCTTAACATGCTGAACATTTTTGCAATTAAAACTTTGCCTCTATCTCAAAGCGTTTTTGAAATAAAGGACAAAAAGTAAAAAATCACGAAAAATTTGACCAATTAAGGACCACAACTCATATGTAGGTACTTGGATTTTCTTCAAAATATCCGTGTGGGTAGATCTGAACATGCTGAACATTTTTGCATATTAAACTTAACCTCTATCTGTTATAGTTTTTTTAATAAAAAATAAAAAACATCAAAAGTTTGAAAATTTTACGGAAAAAGGGCAATAACTCTTAGACGGGTAATCAGATTTTCTTCAAAATTTCGGCATGGGTAGATCTCTCATGCTGATCATTTTTATCTCGTCAGATTTTTGATATCTGTAACGGTTTTTGCGTTATTTGCCAAAAACTGTAATTTACCCCTATGTTCTATTTTTAGTAACGACAGTCATGTTGTTTGACCTAAGACCTAAAAACTAACAATTCAAAAACTAAATACCCTAGTGATGATTCAGTTAAAGTTTGTTNNNTGAGCTGAAAAAACATCGAAAACACATTTGTTTTAGTTTCATCATGCGATGAAATCAAGATGATTAACTTTAAAGTATTCTCACACCATATTATGGCTTCACTAGTTCTTACAGACAATGCAACTTTTAGGTACTGTTTTCATATCTTCAGGAGTTTCAAAACTGAACAAGATTTACAGGGCCTGTCTTTATCAATCATAAGTTATATTTCCCTACAAAAGAGGACCTGAGGATTAACTGATACTTATTCCTGTATTCCTAACAATTAAAATACCTGCCTGGAAGAAGACGAAGAACAAATGCCAAGTTCTATAGTCGCTATCATGAGCTGATTGAACATTGCAAAATTTCAATGACTTGTTTACATTAGACTAGATATATCATTAAGTCTTCTCATCTTGATTACCGAACGTGACTTCTTCTCTGCCACGACATTTTTTTACATATCGATTCTTTCTCACATGACGAGTAATATATACATAGCAATACAAGTCAACCTTGTCGAATCACCCAATTTTATTCCTCAAAGCTTTCTCGGAGTTGTGCGTTCTGGGAGTATTGAATATTAGTTTTATACCCTTCCTTGTGGTCAGATAGTTCTGACTTGAACTGCAGACTTTTGTAATGTGTTCATCAATTAATATCAATTGGTCATGTCAATAAAAGTGTCTGTGTTGTGTTTTCCATTGTAGCTTTGTCTGAGAACTTCGATGAAGACCCTCTCAATTCGCTTCCTAGTTAGCAATTTACTAAGGAGTATCTCGCTCATGCAAAGCTCTGTCCATAGCTGATTTTGGCTTGCCCTTAAATATTGGTTACTTGCTCTATATCAGATTTTAAACATCTTTGAATTAATGGTCTTCCAAATGTTTTGATTTTATATGCACTGAAGATACAGACGTTGTCGAAATGGCCTTATGCAAAAATTAAATTTACGGAAAGTTTTGTTATTTTACACCAACTGCATGGAGGACAGCTTTCAAAACAAATTACGGACAGATTGATGAACGAACGGACAAATAGCTTAAAACCAATACAACTTGCTTACTACATTCTAAATCAAATCGAAAGTATGAAAACAAGAGGTAATGTTCAGACAATGTGAGCAGTATACACAGCAGTAAAAACCTGCAGGAACTAATTCAAGGGGCTACACCATGGCACCAAAACCTAATTTGAAATATATAAAGATTTTCTTGAATTGAAATTTACATACAGTTTCATTTTTTTAGTCCTTTTCGTGTCCTCAAAAATTGAATTCCTGACTAACAACCTATTCCAAACTAAGCATTCCTCAATTTAAATCTGAACAAGCAGCCAAGTTCGTGATTGTGCTGTCGTTGTTTAGCACTTAATTGAACAGTTTTCCCCATATTTTCCGACTGACCACTGTCTGTCGTTTGTTACGGTATATATGTGGATCCTATATTGTCATCAAGGAATAAAATAGTCTTACAACGTAAGCTCTAGATGTCCAATATGTCCTATAATGTTGAATGTGTTGAACAGAACAAAAAAATCCACGTGTTATTTTTTGTTGTCTATGAGAATACGTCAAGATGAAATGAATGGCAACATTACATTCATAATGTCAGCCATCTACCGTTAAACACGTTACTAAATCAATACTGTTGATTACATATGAAAAAAGAAAATGAGGTTAATGTCAATTAGACAACATCCCATCTCCATTTTAAAATTGCCCAAAACAAATCATCCAAGAGTCACCATACGGTCTTCAACACAGTGGGAACCTCAAACGGAAATGTACGGAAAGAATACTCCGATTTATTTTGCAGTTCCGCAAATTGAAATTACCAGTTGGCCAACTTTAATACAACAAAATTAAAGACCACACATCCATCTAAAGTGTTAGCCAAAGTGTCGTTAAATAAACTCCAATTGAGGCTTTGCTCAAATTGTCTTGGACATTTTAAACGTAGAATACACATCAGAAGAATACCAAAGGAACAAACAAAACAAACATACAAACATACAAAACAACATAGGAACAAACATAGACATTGAAAATGAAAACAAGGAAGACAAAAGACACAATATTCAAACATAACACTCAAACCTAAAGCAATCATAGTCTGGAGTTTGAAAAATTTTAAAGTAAAATCAGGTGCCCAGGAAGGTGGGCACGTTTTGCTAGAAAGCACCCGTCACACCGTCAGCAAATCGATCCTTGGTAACGTCAAAACCGGTGATGTCGAATTTCGGGAAGATATAGGAAATCTAGCTAAAAATGCCCTTTCCGAATAGAGAATATGTGCAACCCAACCAGGAAAAATCTGGAACATCCGTACTAAATCCTGCTGCAATATGTTCTGATAAACTTAGCTTTATACACTATTTAGCTTCGTGTAAGCAATGAAATATATTTATCGACCCATTAAAGTACATCATAACAACCGTATCATTCATAAAATGGGTCATTTTATATTATTACCCGTCATTATATATTTTTGCTTTCTGAATATAAAATCTGAAGATAAAATCTTAAATAATTAATAATTTTCTGCTAGACATTTTCACATGTTACTGGATTTGTGCTAAAAGGATGTCTGATATATTATACATTTACATTTCAATATTAAGTATTATGGCTTTAAAGCTGTGAAAATACATTTGTCTACTTTAAAGCATAAAAAGATAATAAAAGGAACATCTGCCACATTAATTAACAATTATTGCAATAACAAAATAAAGGATTCTGCTCTGGTATTTCTGTAAAAAATGTTTCAAATTTTCCTCATATTTCTTATTGCAAATGGATGGATATTTGTGTTTTGAATATAATCGATGCAGCACAACACAAATCTATTTGTTTTATATTTTATTATTTTCTGAACGATTGACTTTAATTGAGCTTAAATTAATGTTAAATCTATTTTGAAGTGACTAATTATTTTTTTTCATTATCAGATAAAGTTGTTATATTATAAAACCACTCATAAGCGAGCCTAAGTGATTTCAACATGGAATAAAGAACCCATTATATAAAGAAATTTAAACATACTTTAGTTGGTATCTTGCTTAATGCATTTCATGTAATATGTTGAAATATAATAACTAAATTCATGTACATGTCAGATTTGTCAATAATCCCGATTTGATTTTGATGGTTTCATTCTGATTAATTTCGACTCAGAGAACAACGCTCAAATATCTAATGATTGATGATAAGAGGTTACTATATTTTTCCAAAGGTCATGGTTACAAATTACGTTTGAAAACTAAAATCATTCGCCTGGTAATAAATTTTTAAAATCTTCTAGAAACAATGGTGTAATTAAATTTTTATCTTGATTGCCACTTCATGTCCAAACTTTACGACAAATGAATATGAACATTTTACACATTTCTTTTACTTGTATAAAGCTATATGGTTTTATATAGATATTTTTACTATATAACTATTCTAATTAGTTAATATACTTAACAGTTCTCGCCACGATATAGCTGAAATATTGCTGAAGTTGGCGTAAAACATCAATCAATCAATCAATCAACAAATGAATATGTGTGTCCGATTTCAAATACCGTATAAGTGGTTATTTTCGCGAGGACTTAATTTTCGCTTTATTCGCGACCATTTTGAAGTCGCGAAAATTAAATACCGCGAAATATTATTTATATGATACTTTATACAGTAAATAGTAAGCAATCGCGATAATTTGAGTACCGCGAAAATAAAGTCCATCGATTTTCAAAGAAATCGCGAAATTTGCGTCCCGCGAAAATAACCACTTATACGGTAAATGGGGAACATAAATTATTTAAAATTTGTGACAATTTGTTTGTAATAAGCTGTACCCTTTCAGCAGTAATAAAGTGATTTAGAAATGTGGTGTATATTTAGTTAACCGTCCAAATAAAATTCGCGACCCTTTAATTTTTTATTTCAAGCTTTGCATATTTTACTTTTTCAAGCATAAAAATAGATTACATCACAAGACCCCGTTCATTACCATATTTTATCCACTACAAATTGTTAAATTTTGAAATTTTAATTGCGAGAGTTGCCGAGCATTTCAATATTTTAAATTCAACTATCGAAAAAGGAAAAAAAATATGTTACTAATCGGGATGTAGTGGTGTAATCTTTTTCTCTAATGATGATGAAGGATAAACACAATGAATTGCATTCCGAATAGATTTGGCGGGAAATAGCACGGGTCTTAATTCAACATATGTTAGTATGAAAATTTATCTAACGAGTCAGAACCGGTTTAAATATCACGTATCTTTAGAGAAATAGAAACAATATACTTTTATTTTTGATTATTTTATTTGAATTATTAAATAACAGTAATTGTCGATTTATAGTTAATTGTAGATAACGACAGGTATATTTTCAGACAAGCCTGCAATTAGAAAGGATTTAATGCAGTGTTGTGATCTTCTCTCCTGTCAAGTGAAGGTAAGAACATCCTCGGCTTTCGGCTATTATCACTTTTATGATCTTATCACAATGATATTATTCAATGTAGTAAGTTAAAATGTTAAACATATTCAAGATAAAAGTCATCGTTTTAAATTCTGTTAAAAGAAGTCTTTAATAACAAATAACAAAATACTGAAGTTATTGTGAATTCAATTTCTGCATATCGCCATTTCGACAACTTACTAGTATATATAAAAAATGGATAACGGGGAACACCTGCAATGTCTGAAAATTATAATTACATGCCATAATCTGGCAAGGAACTGCACAGGAAAAAAACGTGTCAGACAAAAGACAAACGTAGACAACAATAGGAACTCGGGACAACCGGACTTGGTACCGGCACAAAGCAAAACCCAGCGGTAGGGTTAAACCGGTTTATGGGTACCCAAATCTCCCCTTTCTCTGTCCGGTTTTCTTATAGTATAATAAAGATACGAATAAAACCCAATACAGGTATACTACTAGCTCCATGACCACAATCTTGAAAGGAGAGAAAAAGACAATACGTAATTTTGAAATATGGATCTAGAGATGCTCGCCCCCTAAACAGCCGGCTAGCCCAAGGAGCCTAGTCCGCTGGTAGAAAACTGTCGCACAACGGAAGAAAAATCAAACTAAAATACTTCCAGAAGGGTTTGGTCAAGAATCATCATAAACAGTAGACAGCGGCAGTATCATTGAGAGACCAGTATGTGGCAAAATTTTCAGGTCACTAGGTCTCCAAGCTAATTTAACGGATGCAAGCAGAATATCTTGTCGATATCCCCTATTACGTAAAGAATGTTAGTTATATCCAAGCTTTTCTGGACTCTTAATCAATTTCTGGCATTTTTTAACATTTCCGTAAAACCGATGATTAGAAATGCCCTCAGTAATAAGCTGTTACGAGTAACGCCATATTTAGATATCAAATGTTCATATCTATTATAAAACCTCTGAAATATGTTCAACAACTTATAAAATCTGTAACCCTGTTGTAAAATACAAAAATACCGGAATTGCAAAAAAATACAGTAAATTTCGTTATGCTGTACACGTGTTTCAAGGAGAATCCTCTCATCAGCAGCATTAGAATCAAATAATATGGAAATCCACAATCCAAAAGGGGTAAAACAAGAAGTACTCATTACCAAAAATATCGAAACAGGAGGCCAAATCCAGTACCAAAGACATCTACCGAGTGCAATATACGGGGTAAAGCCTAATAGGAAAAATGAAAGGATATGGAGTGAATGTACATGTGACAAAAACGCACACAATATATAGAAAACTCCAGTTTAACAAGGACAGGGCTTTTATTCCTGTCTACACCTTGATGTCGCCTGAGGGAATTTTTATGGTATAAGAATTTTGATAATAACGGCAAATTTAAAAAAAAAAACAAGGTAAATTTTTCATGTCAGACAAGTGTGACAATTGGGCTGGTGAAATAAAAGTTTGGCTGTGATAGTAAGGTTGCGTTCCTTAAAATAATCAAGAGTAGAACAAACTCTTGCGAATCGTAGCAGTTGAGAAATATACACCCCGTAGGATGGAGCTAGAGGAATGTCGCCGTCAAGAAAAGGGAAATTTGTAATATCAGTGAAATCAAATCATCCCATTTATCAGATATTTACCAGAGTTAATAATGATAGTTAGATCCAGAAAAGGGCAGTATTTGGAATAATTGTAATCCTTATTTTGATTTCAGTAGTTGCCGGTAAATAATATTTTCGTAATCTAGTAACTTGGGATTATCAGTAGTAAGGATATTGTCAATATACCTGCTGTTACCATTGAAAATAGAAATAAGTTCATCACTGTTTTGTATGGTTCCGTTATAAAGTTTTTTGTAACAGAAAAGAAAAAAATCTGCAATTAAATGTTCACAATTTGTAATTTGTACCCATGGGAATACGTATGACCTACTGATAAATAGTGTAGCCAAAATGAACAAAAACATTGTCCAGGAAAAGATTGAGTGCATTAATCATATCATCACATGTCCAGGAACAATGATTATTGTAGATAATATTGGAGAAGAATCCTTGCTTTTTGCTAGAGTAAATGAAATGCAGACCAGAAAATTTAAAAGACCATCTAATAAGTTGTCCCAGTATGGATTTAATCAAATCATGTGGAATGGTAGTATAAAGTGTAGACCAATCATAACAGTCAATAGATGAGACTGGTCTTTGAATTGATTGTAGTTAGAATTTTTCATACTCCAAAAGTAATTTACACCACAGTTTTGATAAGTTTTTTCACAGTAACCCAACTCCATTATACAAGTAAGTGAACTAGTCAAATAAATGGATAGATTACTAGATGCCGAAATAAAACGATGTTTGAAGGGATTTTTCGAAAGCTTCGGAACCCAGTACATGGTAGTAAAGACGTTATCTTTAGGTTGAACTTTAAGCATTTCCGTATCCTTATAATGTTGTTTTGTTAACTTTTTTTTGTCCCAATTGATAATTTTGAAAGTGTCTGACTTGTCCAGTTCGTTTTGTTTGACATCGATGTAGTATTTCTTTCAGACAATAGCAACGTTGTTAGACGCCTTGTCAACAGATACAAACACATATATGTCTCTTGAGAACAGATAAAATCTAAACATTTGGAAATCCATAAACCGAAATAGGTGTCAAAGCTGAAAACGATCAAAATGCCAACAGGATCCAGAAAGAAAGGCTAAAGTTAGCTAAGGACAGAGCTTCAGCAAATGGGAGATACTCCTTAGTTTTAATAATAACATTTTCTTTTATTTAGAATTAGGATACAAAGGACCATAATATCTAAAAATTATTCTATTTAACAAATATATTATATTTAAGGTTGATGAAGTACCAGAATTAAAGTGATAGTATCAAAAATGTAATAATTATTGGTCAATTTTCAAAACTACGAACTGAAAGGAAGGTAACACCAAACAGCCAACTTTACCACAGGTTGAAAACCGAAACTGCTTCATTGTATCTTAATGCCGAATTTGAAGTGCGGACCATTTTTTCAAATGGTGTAAAGAGCATACGAGACAACTTTCGATTAGAGACTTAAACACGTACCTGATATCCCGTGTTGTAAACTGGACGTCTTTTAACGGCAGACCTACTGGCGCTGATGACGGCAAGTCTTTCACGCTCTGACTCTGAAATCGAGTTAAAAATTTTTAATTCTGGTCCTTTAAGATCTAAGAATTTGTTTATATCAGAACTTAATGCGATCGATCAAAATATTGGTCGATTCTTTTGTAATCAATGATAAGGAAGAATCAGGGGTATATTATGCATGAGCTAAAATCATGTGATGACACCCTTTTGGTGATTTATCTCCCTTACTAAAATTGAAAATGTATCCCCGTTTTCCGGATAATTTACATCCCATTTCCATCGGGTTTCTGAAATTACAAGTGTCAAGAAAGAGTTGAAACATGGCCGATATGCAAATAAGTAAGAAAAACTCCCGATTCTGCCATTTGTAATATTTTAAATATTTGAATCGATTACGATTGATCGTAATCAGGCTTTATCGTTTCTGATCAATCGCATATTTACTTCGCAATCAATTCCAACTATCGGAATCGATTCCATCGACAATTCACGCCAAACTAACAGTGAAAGGATATGGAGTAAATGCACATGAGACAAATTTTCTACAAAATCGTGGCAAAAAAGCCAAGTAAGAACGATTTTATTGGTGCTCTATATCTTGAACTCACCATTATTCCTTCAATAATGAGCTTTGCACCACCCTTAGCACCCATGTGAGTTGAATTCATTGCCTATTATCAAACAAAGTCGTATTATCTGTATTTGAATCGATCGAGGAACCAAATTAACAAATCGATTACAATCGACCTCTTCATAGTATGAACATTTAAACTTATTCGATTCGGAAATGGTAAGTTTGAATGGATTCAGATATATATTTATTACGTTCAATTGTGTAAAATATTTGACATTGGCAGAAAACGAGGTGAGTGTTAAGATGTTAACAAATAAAAAAATCGCATAAGACTCTCAGTTAAAAATACAAAACAAAACATGCCTGACTTTTCCAGTATCCAATTTATCCTCATTATTTATGAGATGCTGACAATAATAATTTATATTTAAAAGTTCATCATGTTATCTATTGAAAATTGTCGTTTGAGTGTATTTTTAAGTGGATGTCATCTATTCTTCTTGTCTATATAATTACCGTCTCTGTATTTATAATCATCTGTTATGTCTTGTCTGATATTTGTTGTATCTGTTAAATATTGCTTCACTGGCATTCCATCAGGTACTTTGGTACTGATATTCTTTCCGATTCTTTAAGAAGAAACAAAATTGGACGTATAAGTCTGTATTAATGTAAAAAGAGAAATTTATTTCGTATGTATATTTTGAATGTCCGACCAATAGCACATATTGCTGTTAAAGTTTGATAAAATTCTGTAAAATCAACTAAAAGCGAATTCTTCAATCAATTACAGTGAAATTCAGTCATATGAAAATTCGAAGGAACAAAGTATTGGTCATTACAAACATCAAAGTCCAGAGACATGGCCAAGACAATGACACAGAGAAATAATAACAATTAATGAATAAGGGCCATGTTAGAATTTTACACATTACACATGATTTTAGTATAAAATACTTTCAAATAACAAAATACCGAGGTTACTGTAAATTTAGATTCTGCATGTGCGGATTTCGACAACTTATGTCTCATCAGTGCAGATAAAATCAAAACATTTGGAAATCCAGAAACCGAAATATGTGTAAACGCTGATAGAGAGCAAATTACCAATAGGATTTAAAAAGGAAAGCCAAAATCAGAACCGTTTCAAACCATTTTCTTACTGTTAATAGCGCGTCTTTTACAAGTATTATAAACACGACCTTTATAATAGGTATTATTGACAGGTATTATTGACAGTGCTGAATGTGTTTCAGAGATACATATTGTCGTACATAATGTAAATTGACATAGTAATAGGTCTTTGAGGAACAGAGATTATTAGATTGCTACGTAGAGGTAATTACTGGTGTTCATTAGAATTCTTGATATAGTTTCTGGGAATTCATTTTTATATTGATTGGATCCTTAGACAAAAATACGTACAATTATAGACAAAGTTGGAAGTCTGAACAATAATCTTTACTAATACAAATTTGTAGAAGTGAGATAAGAGGGCATCGTGTCAAATGTTCTTATCTTGAAAATAGCTGAAGTGTAAAATGTTCACTTGCAAGACTTAGTGGATAAATTGAGTGTTATTGTTATTTTTATAAAGTATATGAAAAGATTCAGACTTGACTTGTTGTCATTTATCTGACCTTAGAAATATAAAATGTTGATAAGGTCACGTATCACAATATACTTTTTTAGAATGACAATAGAAGCAGGATATATTTAAGGTAGTTCGATCCTAATAAAATATCAAACAGAATTTTTTTCTTTGAAGATATTTTGTAAGTCTTAACCTGTATATTCAAAAAATAAAATAAAAATGATATGTCACCGATCATCTTTTCCTGTTATCTGGCTTTGAAAATCAGGCCAAATTCAGTATTTTTCAGCAATATTTACAAAGAATATATAGGGAACTGTAAGAACATGCTTATTGTTTATCTTCCATATAAAATAAATATCAGATAGATTTTTTTAAATTTTTTGATATTTCAGAGATATATACTTCAGCTATATGTTACTCTGAAAAAATCCATATGTCACCGTTCGATTAAGAGAGTTATTTTATATAGTTTACTAAATAGACAATATTTACGGTAAAAGGGAACTTATTCGCGGGAAAGTGTATGTCAATCTATTATGACGTCACAATGAATAGACCAATACAGGATTATTCAGGCTTGAAAATAAAGTCAATTCTGCATCCGATTCGTGTTTCGAAAATGCGTCAATCGAATGCGCCGTGTATTAATGTCGATCTACCTTAAAATCACGTGGCTCATGTCTTTTATATATTGGGTGAAAAATACTTTGTACGGAAATGATATTTTAATTTGACCAACTAGTAGAAACAGTTTTTCGTTAAAAAGCAAGATTTTACTAGTTTTCTGCTAAGAGAAATCGTATGTACTTTTGATGCCTTTTAACAAGAGTTATTTAATGTTTTTGAAACACTGACAGTAATGTTAGCAAATATCTAATACCTTTAGGCAAAATACCTGATTCTTACATAAAGATAATCATTGATTTTAACAAGTAAGGGTTACTACACTCAAATTCATTTGAATCCAATCATTTATTATAATAGAATATCCTTTCCAAGCATAATTACTAAATCTTTTTATTCAAGGAAATTTTTTCTAGCCCAATCCAAGAGTGAACAGTTACTTATGATTAAGTTACTTACGAACTTTTGTCCAGATTAAGCACAAACCACTGTCCAGACTCCTTTGCCCAATGTACTTTATCAGCATTGACTTCGGCAAAAACAAATGGACCATCATATAACATTTCACAGTTGCCAGCTTTGATTGCAGCAAGTGACATAGGCCCACACTGGAACATACCTAACAAAATATTGTTAAAAAAACAATCGTCATTTGAAGTGACAGAGTGGAATTTTAATTATGTATAACAGTTATACACACAGGATCTCATTGGAACATGAAATCGTTATACTTCTATATGTTAGCGTCAATAAGCAAAATCAGGCATTAAGCTTATTTCCTAGGTAATAAGCTAATGCCTAGGCAGTAATGTTGTTTACCGAAACGATTCAGGAAATTGGTTATAAATACAAGGAAATAGACATATTGCCTAAACAAAATGGCAAGTAATTAGACTTATTGCCTGGCGACCCCTTTAACTATGAAATACAACATTCTTTATGCAGATGAAGTAATTACAATCAAAACTAGATGGGCTGTCGGGTGGTCGAAACGACAGCTATCTCTGCACATGGCAGTTAAAACCTTTACCCTCAAAGTTCAAGTTTTTTGCAATCTAAAGTAATGTCTGTCGGATACAGAAAACAGTTTTTTTTAACCAAATTCATAATTTTCTTGATATTTTGAAATAAAATTATCGATAGTCACTATTTTTACTTAAAAGAATTCAACGATGAATAATTGTTCGGTAAAAAACGAAAACTACCAAATTTGGAATGAAAAATTTAGGAAATCTGATTGGCGAAATTGCTTGTTCTATATAAAATATTTAAATAAATTTTGTGTGGTTTCAATGTCTGAATGTATAATCCTAAAGCATATTAGATGTCTTTTAGACTTTCAGGTAATATAACAAAAAATGTATTCAAATAATTTGGAGAACTAATCAGTGAAAATGTCGTCCTAATCAAAACAAAATCCAAGAGCGTTGTTGATAACTAGAATTTTAAAAACTAAGTGGTTTTTGACAATATCAGGAAATTTAACAAATGAAAACAATCTTTTGAATCCAGTAAATAAGATTATGTTCAAATCATAACAGATTATGATTGCTAAATAGAATAAAAATAAATAAGGGGTCTTTGACTCTTTCAGCTAATGTACCAAACAACGGCAGTAGAATACCGAAGGACAATGAAAGCGATGACTACAAAAATCGAAGTCCAAAGGCATGGCGAAAACGGCAACAGAGAAAAACAAAGACAAAACAAGGACGTGAGACAGCTACAATGCACGGAAATAAAAAGATAACATTAAGAACTAAGGCGCTCATAGTGTGAATTTCCATTAAAACCGGGAATGACAATTCCAAAATTGAAAAAAAAAATCTTTTAAATCCAATAAATTAGTGTTCAAATCATAACAAATTTTATAAGTTTGGTAGCTAAATAGAATTTAAAAAAACAAAGGGGTCATTGACACTTTCAAGAAATTTACCAAAATTGGAATGAAATATTTAAGAAAATGTTACTTCTAATTGAATGACAAAACACAGAACTTTATGCAAATTTTCTATGATTTCAATGTAGAATTACATTTCAAACCATTTATTACTGCCCAGGAAATAGTCAGAATTTGTCATCAATAATTCCAGAAAATAAGCCTAATGTCTGAAAATTTCAGGCAATAAGTAAGTGCCTAGGCATTACCGTATTGCCTAGGAAATAAGCTTAATGCCTAATTTTGCTTATTGCCGCTAACATATATACTGTTCATATTATGATATACCGTTTACTTCAAAATGCTAGCATATCAAAAATGAGATTTCAAAACTAATTCTGGTTTGTTTTAGGATTGCTTTATCTGATATAACAAATAAAGTTTGATGAAATTAAGGAAACACTCGTACATACGGAGGTGCATTCCTGAGTTGTATTCAGGAAGTAGATATATAGCCAGTAAAAATCGACTGAGCTCACGGAATATTCGGTAGCTAGGCTGGCAAAAAGCAAAAGTCCAGGGTTTGACCAAAGGAAGAAAACGCACTGGTAGTTAAAATACTGATTTTAAGCAACTGTAAAGCTCTCCAGCCACATTTGAATCTTAAAATCAACAAAACCATTTATTTTATAGATTGTGGAAATCCACAGTCTGCATGACTACTATGAAAATTATCAAGATATTTAGGTTTGGAAAGTACATATTCCACCATGAATTATTTAAACATAATGATGTACAGAAATGTAGATATTATTGCGGCTGATATTCGTTCGATCTTTTGGTCATCTTCCCCACTTTGTTCATGAAATATGTTCATGACACATGTATGAGAATTCTGAATATTGTGTTCAGTTATTACTTTATCTTCGTGATCCTTGAAGATTCTCAGTATAATCTATCCTTGCGTATAGCATACTTATACTTCGTTTTTCTTTTTCATCATTTTCTACGTTACAATGAGATATTTTTTTTAATAAGATTGATATGTTTGAAAAAAAAAGATAAAACAGAAAATATCAAAAGTACACTTAAGAGGCATTCATTCAATGAATATGGCATTCATTCAATTAATCTTTGATTTGCATGTTTTTATCGATTGCTCTGTCTGTAACATTTACATCGACTCATTCTATAGCACATTGCTAACCAAAAAGAGTATGTACGATAAGAGGCATATTTGGTCCCCAAAATCAGCTATATTTTTAAACGGAGTTTTCCTTTTAATTTTACTTGGTATATCACAGTTGATATTATACAATTAATGACTTTTGATGAGGTTAATACCACAATTTAACAACCCAAGAGATGTGATTATTACCGAGGCCTATTATATGAATAATTGTTCCGAAAATTGAACGTTTTACTCTTGTGTTTCCTTCGTCTTGACACTGTTTCTACTTAAGGAAATGGATTTTCCCTGTTAGTATATATAGGTACACGCTGTTAAAGTGATGTTAACCTCGTGAGCTTAATTGCGCGGTGATCATCACATTAGAAAACTAGGATTTTCCCTGTTACTATTTATGGGTACACACTGAAGTGTTTAACAGTGATGTTAACCTCACGTGCTAAATTGCGCGGTGATCATCACAGTTTGAAAGGGAAAGCGAAGCACTGATTTATCCANTCAGATTCTTGTATATTTATAGTCATATAATAAATTGTAAATGGGTGCAGTTACGTTATCAATCCTGATTATGACGTCACAAATATCATGCATCTTCATGATTTACCAATGCCTCGGCAAACGAATACCAAAGAAAGAACGAGGAAATGGGGAATTCTAAAATCATAAATCCAAAATCACGGCAATTCGCATCCAACAATAATTGAGACAGAATGCCAAAGACAAAACAAATAAACAAAAATGAACAGGAACGCCACAAAACCAAAGCACTAACAGTGTGAACCCTATAAAAACGGAGGTATCATCAGGTGCTCCGGAAGGGTAAGCATGATCTGCTTCACTCGTGGCTCCCGTCTAAATGCGAGTGAAAAGTCCGGTTTTGTCACAGTCGGTGTTAATCAGGATCTCTGATCTACCCAAAGNACAAATGGGGAATTCTAAAATCATAAATCCAAAATCACGGCAATTCGCATCCAACACGAATTGAGACAGAATGCCAAAGACAAAACAAATAAACAAAAATGAACAGGAACGCCACAAAACCAAAGCACTAGCAGTGTGAACCCTATAAAAACGGAGGTATCATCAGGTGCTCCGGAAGGGTAAGCATGATCTGCTTCACTCGTGGCTCCCGTCACAATGCGAGTGAAAAGTGTTAATCAGGATCTCTGATCTACCCAAAGATATCTGTTATCAACTGTGAATTAGAAACATTGTACAGGTCTGTCAAATCGTGGTGACGACCGTAAAACTTCTGTAGTGACAATTGCAACAGTGACTGAACATACCCTTAATGTATAAGTTTTTGAGACAGTTATTTCGCTCTGTTGACAAAGTCGCTGTACAAACTACAGGCACAGCAATAGGGAATGAGTTGTCAAATGTACACGCCATATGCCGGAGATGTGGGAATATTACTGCTAAAAAACGGGAAATTCACTATTGGAAAGTCAAAATCGTCACGCTCGTCGTAAAGGTTTGTTTTCAGACGTCCAGAGTTGTCAGTGTAAAGGTATAAGTCCAGGTATAATGCTGATGATGGTGTATCTGTTGTCTCTTTAATTTCGAGTTCATTTGGGTACTAATATACATTTTATAAGATGAAGTTTATCCTTAAGTTGAGGATTGTTCAATGAAAGAACATCATCTATGTAAGGGAAACAAAAATTAAAGGATTTGGCTAGTCTATTGTCTTTTTTTCTGAATTAGCCCTGATATGAACCTGGTTTCATACGAATAAAGAAACAAATCTGCTCAAAGTGGCCCGCATTTAGTCCCCATAGGTATCCCTATTGTCTACTGGAAAACTTGATCTCCAAAGGCTACAAATATGTTATCAATCAAGAATTCCAGCATTGCGACTACATCCTCCTCTGTATTCTTTTTGTTTGAATAAGTGTTTGTCTTAGACA
>MJUU01014001.1:8645-26088 GCA_002080025.1 Modiolus philippinarum | reverse complement strand
AAAGTAACATTGACTACATGACATTTGGCATACTACGCTATTACAGCCCGGAATACTGACTTCAGCTTACAGTCATTCCACCGAAAAGGGTACAAATTGAAATTAAGTACAGCGAAAAAATGAAGAAGCAAGTTCGATAAAACTTGTAATACGAAAAAACTTATACATATGTCAGAAATAAATATGTGAAATTTCATGCACGTACCTATTATCAATTTTCCAAAAATCGATATTTTTCAATGGAAGCGTTAATTTTGTTACGGACATCACCCTACACAAATATGTGATCAGAAAAATATGTAATAGTGCTTGCAGATAGAATAAAGTACATTTTTAGGATACTTTGAAAACTGAAATGAATGATTTTGACATTGACAATGAACAAAACATATGTTTTTCTCTTAATTGTATAGAAATAAATTGTCAAATTATGTTTTTAGTGAAAATTAAATTAAATGATGTTTTGATGGTGCTAATATCTTCTTATACCGTCAAAACTAATCTTGAAAGCCATCAAATTCCACAAACAGTATTCATCTATCGAATCGGAATCAGTTTTTCTAAATTTACAAAAAATTTTGACATAGGATGCCGGTTTTCTGCAGCCTATTTTTGTTACGGACATTAGACTAATTTTTATAAAAATACAAATTGCTCAAATAATGCATTTAATTTAATGAGCAAACACCGTAGCGACTATTTCATTGACCATTTTTTTTATTTCTTAACTGAAATTGTCCCAAAAGTGTCAAAAATGTCCTAATTTATTGGCTTTCTAACAACTGAACTTTCCCGAATTGAATTTTATTATCCAACTTCTCATTTAACCATATATCGATGTTTGTGCTTTATTTACATTGATTTGTTTAAAGTGCATCTCTTTTGATATTTCTTTGTATTTCTATTAGTTACAAAACTTGTCTATAGTATCTTTGTGCACATAAGACTATAATAATGTAAGTAGCCATTCTGTTGTCAAAGAATTCCTTGAAGTATAAATTATGTCCACAGAATTGTGACATTGTCAAGCGACATTAAAAAACGGTAATATCTTCAAAGTTCGAAGTGCTGTATCTTAGTCAAAACTCTATGTATAGACACAATCTAAGGTTCAAAATGAAGGTGATCGCGCAAATTTCATAAAGCAATAAAGTGTTTTTGAAACCCTGGAAACTAAACTTGCTCAAGTTTGCAGAAAACGTTCAGCGACAGGTGTTTCTAGCAATTACAACGTTTGTGCTGGAATGACTGTTATCGTGTGGAGGAGTAGTATAGAGAGTAGAAAATCAAATGTTTTGACACTGTTGCAGATTTTGAGTTCAGTTGAAGATAGTATTCTAATAAGTCTTTTGAGTTTTTGAGAATCCACCCCTGATTCGCTCCACTTGTTGAGTATATTTGATCACTATATCTTTGACTGCAGTAAGTAATGAAGTGAGGACTTTAGAAAGAGGTTTTGTTGTGCATTTTGCAGACCCAGCGATGTATCTCTGTTTGTAAGGGCATTTATGTAATTTAGGTGCCCAGTAGATATAGGGCAGGTTGTTGTACTATTCACTCAAACTGATACAATGTACCAAAGAAAGGCAATACTTATTTGTAATTGTGTAGCATGTCCTCCCTTGATATGGTCGAGAGTTTGTATGTTGGGTTTCCAAATGATTTGTCAATACCCATCCCCTTCATTAATACCAAAAAACGACAATTTTTCGTCATGTTTTGGCACAGGAAGCATAGAGCGCATGCTTGTTCCAATAACATTTTTCGATATGTTGATAGTATATAAAAATGCCACTTTTTCATTCAAAGATCTCATTGGCATAGGCATGCGCTCTTTGTTTCCTGTACTGAAATCTGGAAGGAATTTGGTAATTGTAGTTCATTTTTGTGAAAATGCTTATATCTGTCGACTTTTTGATTTCATAATTTTCTACAAACAAAAAAGACTTGTACAAAAACTGTCGAAGTTTATCATATACATTGTACTAGTATTGAATTGTATTTTGAAACATGATTTTATCAATTATTAGGGTCTTAATTTTAGGGGCCAAATATGGCCCTTACTTTACGTACTCCTTAGTTCTCTGAGACTTCATTGCCAAGATCACGGTAAACTTATTTTAAAGTATTACTCTATCTTATTGAAATGGTCAGGCTAGATTAAAAGAAACCTACCTCTCACCCGATTTGGCCAATATGTTTTGATTGATAAAAATCAAGAGTTAAATGAAAGGCCTCATGTTTTAAAGACTCTTACTTTGAATATGTTATCATATCATAAACAAAAGTTGGCGCATGTTCTTTTTTAATTTATATTCGTGGATTTATTTTCGTATTATTAAGGGTGTGTGTGTGTGTGTTTTTTTTTTTGGGGGGGGGGGGCAATACGTAGTTTTAAAAAATTATAAAATACTGAAATTGCAACAAACTAGCAATTTTAAAATAGAGGTTTCGACAAATTGTGTCCCTTCAATAAAGATACAATCATAACATATTGATAAAGTTCAAACTATCAAAGACTTAAGGAATGTTGTGTAATGATTATGCATCAGGTGAAATGAGTACACTCTCAGCGTGAAGATGTTATTTCTTTTCTATTATTTTAAATGTGTACTTTCTACGATCAAAGCTTTTGTTTTCAGAACAAAACCAATCCCATGATCGTCCATTATCTAATTAAATGTTGCAAAGATAAACTATCAGACTTCAAAGATAAACATTTTAATTCAACACTTTATGTTGTAGAACATAACACATTTGATACCCAAGAGGGATTTGAAAATGTTGAAGTAAAGATAAGATCATAGCTATACAGATTTTCTAATGACACTATTGTGTTCATCAAACGACCAAAATCAATGATGATACTTGCTAACATTAAAACTGTTTCCTAAGTATTATTAAAAGCATAAAAAACATAAAGTGTAATGATGCAGAGACAATGTATACTTATTTCACTTTATAAAATATTACAAGCAAGACATTTTGAACTCGAAGAATATCAATTGGAACATCAACAAAACTTCATTTCCTGATAACGAACTGTTAGACTTGCTTCAAGTTATTTTGTTATTAGAGGGTTGCAGTAGGCATATAATATCGATTTGAAGATATCTTATGACACTTTAGCAAAATATGCAAGTGAAATACAACCATTCATATATTTCAATTTGTAGGGAATTCATTTAAAAGTAATACAATACAACCACATGCGAATGTTGGTTAACAATTCACTGAGACAGTAATACTTTTCAAACCAACTGACATTGTATATGAAACAAATAATACCAAAATGGAAGTTAGCTTAAGTTCTGAGGATGATCATTTCGTCAACCTATTTATCTTCAATGTAAATGACAGCCAAACGTTTGGCATACCAAAAACTGAAACATGGAATTTCAGTTTTTGATGTTGCCATTTCAACAAAATTATGGCTTAAGCAGCGCAAATATATGAAAATTGGGAAGAGAAAAAAACAACTTTAAACACACGATGATAACTGGACATAAAAAAACACAAATGAACCAAATATTCAAAAATTTTTGGACAAGAGTACATTGAAATGTATATATATTTCAGCTTGAACTTTGTCAATTCGTATAGAAATGTCAGAATATATCCAAACTTTTAACGAGCTCATTACTAGCCGACAGTTTACCGGCGAGTGCACCATGGACCATCTTTCAAAATTACGCTTATCTCCTTCTTTCCTTTCTTGTGGTTATGGAGTTAGAATTCTACCTGTTTTGGGTTTAATTCATATATTAATAATGCAAAAGGGAAAGGGAACAGCGGAAGAGGGGAATTTGGGTACTCATAAACCGGTTTAAGCTTACCGCTGGCCTTTGCTCTTACCGGTACCAAGTCCGGCTGCTCCTAGAATTCCTATCTTTAAGGTAGATCGACACTAAATACACGGTGCATTCGATTGGCGCATTTGCGAAACACAAGTCGGATGTGGAATTAACTTGATTTTCAAGTCGGAATATTCCTTATTTGGCAATTCTAATTGTGACGTCATAATAGATTGACATACACTTTCCCGCGAATTAGCTCCCTTTTCCCGTAAATTTTGTATATTTCGTAAATTATATATAAAGTATCTCTCTTAATCAAACGGGGACATATAGAATTTTTAAGCTCAACATATAGCTGAAGTGTATACCTCTGAAATATAATAAAAATAAAGAAAATCTATCTGATATATATTTCATATGAAAACTAAACAATAAGCATATTCTCATAGTTTCCTATATATTCTTTGTAATCATCGCTGAAAAATACTTAATTTGGCCTGATTTTCAAAGCCTGATAACAGGAAAAGATAACGGTGACATATCATTTTTATTTTATTTTTTGAAACAATAGACTAAGACCTACAAAATATCTAAAAATAAAAAAAATCTGTCAGATATTTTTATTAGGCTCGAACTACCTTAAATGTTGTTCACGTTTGTCTTTGCTTTTTATTTGTGTTTTTGTTGTGCAGTTGCTTGGGGGCTGTGGCATGCAACCCTCTTTTTGACCACTGTAGGTCTTTCCTGTTTTTGTTATTATTATTTAAGAAATAATTAACAGTAGCCATATATTTATATCATTTTTACCACGGGCTGACACTTTATGGCAAATATTTTACCCACGACCATCGAGAGGTAAAATATCACCATAAAGTGCAAGCCCGTGGTAAAAATAATATAAATATATGGCTACTGTTAATTATTTCGATTCTAATAGGACACGCACAAGGTTCTGATTAGAAGAATTCCTCCTAGTGCACAAGAATGAAACGCCATTTTATGTCACTATTTGGTCTGTGACGTTGCAAAAACTGAGGTAAAACTATCTATGACGTAATCGAAAGTACCGCCATTTGTTTATGACGTTACCCATTAGTAAATATTATTTTTACCACGGGTTTGGAAACAAAGCGAATGAAGGTCGTCATATTAGAATTACTATTACCCGAGATACAAAATGCTGTACTTGATTTCTGTCGTATGCGAATACAGTTTTCTACTTTTTGGTTGATTATTATTATAACATCAGTAAAGACAATACTGGTACAACTAGGAAGACTAAAAACCAGCATGGAGAAAACACTCTTATTATAATAAACTGTAAACCAACTAATTTTTCGCGGGCGATTTATTTTCGTGATTTTTGCGAGCGTGAAAATATCGCGAAAATAAGTTGCCGCGAAGTCGAACAGAATTGACAGAATGCGGAATAAAGTTTCTACGAAAATTAATTGATTTACAGTTATCATTTCAGGACAGTAAAAGTCTACCAAAGTCTCACTTATATGAAAAATATTAAGTCCGAAATTAAATATTCCAAATTAATATGATGTTTGTAACGTTTTTGATAGGGTCTATAAGTCTCGTACATCTTTAGAACTTCCGGGTACATAATTCATACCCGGAAGTTGAGTTTTTAACAAAACAATATGACTTAAAGCAAAAAATTTGAACGTCATTATCATGCAACGTCATATTTTGGAGGGAAACTTTTTCAAATTGCACTTTTATCGTGATTTCTCCTTGTCCCATGACGAGACTTACAGGCCCTGTTGCTTAACACACCTTATGGCGTGTTTAATTCAGAAACAGCTATAAAGCTGTTGACTTAAACGTATTGCATTTCGTGATTTCCTCCCATGAATTTGTTTCAGGGTATCATTTTTGTGGATTTATTACCATTGTAAATAACAATTTTTAGAAACTGAATTTATTGTAATTTGGTTCTTTGTTCAATATTGATCATTGCCACTTTATTTAGAATCTATTTTGGGGGAATTAGTGTCTCGCTGTCGTCTAATTTAGATAACGAAAATTAAAAATTTCGCAAAACGTTTATTCGTTTACTGTTTTCACATTGAATTCACTGAACACACATTTTTAGACATAACAATTAATTACTGGCAACTTAACTTAAATGTGATATTTTGTGTTTCAATACCAACAAGAAATAACAATAACAGTAACTTTGGTATTTTGTTACTAAATACGCATATGTTTTGTCACAATCAAAGACGGGAAATAAGAAATAATATGACATAAGTATTAAGTGAACATATTTCCTCTAGAAGTCCAACTCTATGAACGGCAAAAATCTATGGTGTCTATGTTTTAGTTACTTGGAAAGGCTATGCTCTTTTTCCTGGTGTAGCAAAATTCGGTTTCCTTCGCAAGCAGTAATTTTTCATGGCAACAACCTGTCTTATTTTTTGTTCTTTTCACGGTGAAAATCATTATTTTTTCTTATCGTAGATCGGAACACCAAGACATTGACGCTCATTTCGGCATCTTATCCTAATAATTAGATAAAAAGAAAAATAGCAACGACCGACGGAACAAAGAATGCAGTAATTACAAAAAATCAAAGTCAACAGACATGGCAAAAAGAGAATATAGAAAAACAGTTATCCACGGAAAAAAAAGAAATATAAACACACACACAAAAAATAAAAGCTTAGTAAACTTAAAAACACAACTTCTCAATCCTTGAGACCAGTCCTCCACGTTTGTGGGAGTGAGGGATATTTTAAGTGACAAAACATAGGTTCTGAAAAATACATGGCAAAATGAAAGACAAAACAACTTACCCTCACTGCGTTCCTGGGGTGTAGAGTCTATAACCTGCCAACCATTGTATCCAAATGGAAGGTCATTTCGTCGCATCCAAACATCATTCCAGCAATGGAAATTCCTATCAAATTGAAACAGGTCAGATATAACAGTATTTTATAATAATGAAGGAAGGATATGAAAGAGCAAAAAGAAAAGGCAGACAACATTCCATATCCAGGTTAAACGACCAAAAACAAAGCATCTATAGGGGTCACCGTAAGGTCTTTAACACAGTGACGAACCTCACACCATATAGCAAGCCCTAAATGGCCCAAAAGTAAAAAAGTGAATAAATGAATAGAAACAAACCGCATCCAATAACCAATAATTCAATAGATAAATATCACCTGTAAATGTGACAAATATTTATCAAATAGAAAAAAAGCATACTGCACACATGTTTTTCATCGTAGCATACTTTTTCTTTTATACTGTTTTTTGAAAAAAAATGTGGATTTATAACTTAATACAAAAAATCCGGCAAAAGCCTTTTGAATGATACCTTAGATTCGTGATAATTTTAGTTTACGGGTATAGAGCATGGAAAAGTCAAATGTTCTGGGAGAATGTATTTAAGAAAATGGGCAAGATTTATAATTTCCAATAAAATGAAGTTTCCGCATGTGAATTATGTCTCCTCTGGCATTGATAGTCTTACAGTATGCTTGATGTCTGTCTTTGCCTGCAAACAATTTTTTGCTTGTTCATCAGACGTAGTTAAACAAGATGAAGTTCCAGCAATGTATCTTTCTTTGTATGGATTATTGTGTAATTTAGGTATCCAATACAGGTAGGCTAGGTCTTGATTCTTATTTTTAGTTTGAATTTCAAAAGGGACAAGAATGACCTGTGATTGGAAAGGATTACATCTTTGTCAAATGAAACTCTTTTTTTTTATTTAGCATTACCTGGTGTATTGTGATCAATGCTTATTTCTTATGAACAGTTGTAATTATATGCTTTACATACAAAGGATATAAATGGTGAAAAGGATGTATGAAAATTCTATGCCATTTCACGTTAATAGGTATATGAATTTCTTTTTTTCATTTGACAATGACCATGTAAAGAAATCATCATTAAGAATAGATGATATCCAGGTTCATGGCCTGCACTCCCTAATTTGTCACTTTGTAAGAGTAATCACTCTTGGAAGTTGAAAAACAAAAATCTCCAGAACTTCAAAGTAATTGTTTTATTCACATAGAAAGATGAATTAAACTTTTAGTAATTTCTTTATTGATTAATGTATCTCCTAAATCATCCGATATAAAAAAAATTATGTTATACTATCAATAATTTTACTTAAAAACCATGGAAGCAGTTGCCTGTCCCTGACAGAAAATATTTCATTTCCGTAGGGCAACCCTGTTTAGAAATGATTCAAAATATTTCCCTTCTGATGTTTCCAATGTTGACAGCTTTGATTTTCTTAGAAATAACTAAGTTTTTAAGAAATTCACATCAGAAAATTTCTGTTTTCCTTAGTGCTCAGTACTACTGGGAATGGGGAACCAGTAAATGTCCATACCGGGATCAGTCTAAAAGTCCAAATTAGGGAGTGCAGACCATGAACCTGGATATGGTCTATTTGCAAAGTTTCACTGTTAAAGTTTGTTAAATGACTGAACTTTATAATAAATTCGATTTTTCCTATCGTTAGTTATTCGTTTTTCGATGAATTTCAAATTTTTATTTCATGTCTTTTCTATTTATAGTATTTTGTTATTCTATTAAGAGTACATATTTACCAGACAGAATCACTTTTGCCTATTCCTTCCACATTTTCCTTCTTCTCTAAATCCCAATACATATCCAAAGTTATACTGCCATCTGAATCGTGTGCTGAACTGAAATTTGTCACGCTACGACAAGGTATACCAATGGCTCTACAAACTGAAAATGAGACATATTTGTAATGACTGTGACCAAAACTGCGCTTTTTCCTGATGCAACAGCTGTATTAATTGAACCCTTGATTACCTAACTTTAGAAAGATATGTTTTAATTGAATTGTTGCCATGTATTTTCTTGGGTTTTTATACGCCCGTCTAATGACGGACGTATTGTAGTACCAATGTCCGATTGTCCGTCCTTCCGTCTGTCTGTCCGTCCGTTTCATATGTCGCGCTCTAACTAGACAACCATTTGGCCAATTCACTTCAAACTCCGCGGAGGTATTTTTTATGACGGCCTCACGGTCTGTATACATTTTCGTGAATATTTGATTTTTCTTGCAGTAGTTATGGGACTTTATTCGTCAATTTTAAGGCAATTTTTTTACATGTCGCGTTCTAACTCGACAATCTTTTGGTTCATCACTTCAAACTTTGCAGAGGTATTGGGTTAGATAGATTCACGGTCTGTATATGGATTTTCCTTGTAGGAGTTATGGGGCTTTATTCGTCATATTTAAAGCAATTTTTTACATGCCTAGCTCTAGCTCGACAACCCTTTGGTCAATTCACTTCAAACTTTGCAGAGGTATTGGATATGATGGCTTTACGATCTGTCTACTTTTTGTGAAAATTTTATATTTCTTGTGTGAGTTATGAGACTTTATTTGTTAATTTAAAGGAAGTTTTTTTTCATGTCGCGCTATAACTTGACAACCCTTTGACCACTTCACTTCAAAATTTGTAAAGTTGTTAGGTATGATAGCCTCATGATCTGTTTACTTTTTCGTGAAATTTTAATTATTCTTGCAAGAGTTATGGAACTTATTCGTCAACTCTAAGGCAATTAATCACATGTCATGTTCTAACTTGACAACCGTATGGACGATTCACTTCAAACTTTTTTTTGTAATTCATTATTGTAAATACCAATGTTATATACACAATACAATGATTTATAACAATATGTTTGTGTATGGAAAAAACATGTTTAACTTTAAGTAAATATATTTTCACGAAATAGTTACGGATCTTTTCACAAATCGAAACTGATATAATAAATAATGTAGAAGTAGAGAGGAAATGAAAAAAAATATTATAGGGTAATATCACACACACACACACACACACACACACACACACACACACACACACAAATAAACAAACGATATGATAATCGATATCGAACCTTGTTTTCTTATATATTTATGGCTATAATGTACAAATTTAGTGTATAATGACTCCAGTGATTTTTTGCATAAAAATAATTATATTCAATTTCTCGCAAAATTAAAAATAACAGGAAATAGCATTATCTATGGCATATAACTGTGTATCATATGGACATGAGTAGTCCATATTCTTTGCTGTCGCATAGTCTTAGCCGATAAATATGATGTGCACATGACACCAAGTCACCGTCCATCAACTGCATGTGCACAGCCACATAATTTAAATTATTACCTACTGACTATATCCTGGCACTCACATTCTCACTTACACATAAATATCTCACANCTGTTTACTTTTTCGTGAAATTTTAATTATTCTTGCAAGAGTTATGGAACTTATTCGTCAACTCTAAGGCAATTAATCACATGTCATGTTCTAACTTGACAACCGTATGGACGATTCACTTCAAACTTTTTTTTGTAATTCATTATTGTAAATACTTATTTTCTGATCAAAATAAGAGCATGGCGACGAAAGTAAACAACCGACAAAATGGTAAGATTAAAAAACGAAACAGACGAATACAATATTTAGTTCAAACGTCATTCAATTACCAGACCTTTGCTCTGTAGGGAAAAATGATTAAACTTGTCCATAAGAAGGATTGATACGAGAATTTCTTAAATAATTAACTGTCGTGAACTTTCAACCTCCTGCTCAACACTCACCCCTGGTAATACTTTACATTTAAAGTTTATTACATATATGATGTGCACATGACACCAAGTCACTGTCCATCTACTGCATGTGCACAGCCACATAATCTAAATTATTACCTACTGACTATATCCTGGCACTCACATTCTCACTTACACATAAATATCTCACAGTGTGTCATTCAAATAAAATTTTCAGAGTTCGCCATTTCCTCTCTATAGAGTGTCCAACTGCAGGGGACTCATACCAAACGACTGACAACATTTCAATTTTGTTCATATTTTTTATTAATTGAAAAAACCACATAAATTAGGTAATGACCTACTATACCGACATGAGTTTATGTTCACTTCAAACTTTGTACAGGTATTGGATATGATGGCTTCATGGTCTATATACTTTTTCAGGAAATTTCAATTTTTCTTGGAAGAGTTATGGGACTTTATTTTCAAATTTAAGGCAAATTTATACATAACGCACTCTAACTGATTAATACTTTGAACAGCTCATTTCAAACTTTGCAGGTTAATTTATTAAAGATATATCATGCTTAATTAGGCAGTTATAGGTGCCTTCTAATTTGAGAACCACATTCTTAAATCACTTAAAGTTTTGAAGGGGTGACGACGGGCGTATTATGCCACTTGGCACAGCTGTTTATTCTCTATTTCGTTGCGATCCTGTTCATTTTTTGTGTATTTGTTGTATGATTGTCATACTGTCTCAATTTGTGTTGGATATAATTACCATGATTTTTGGATATTTTATTTTGGAATTTCCTCTGTCCTCATTTTTGCTTCGAAATCATTTGCCCATGTATTATATGTCTATTTTGTCTTTCAGTTATAATTCTCTAGTTCTCTAGTTCAATTGTTTCGCTATAAACATAATTAAGTGCAAATACATCCGATCTTAAACTTCAAAGTATCTGCCTTTGATTGAAAATATCAGTTTACCAAAATAAATACAATAAACAAAAACAAAAACAAAAAATAAAATAACAAAAAAAACAAAAAAAACAAAAACAAAAAACAAAAAACAAAAAACAAAACAAAAACAACAATACAAAAAACAAAACAAAACAAATCAAAACAAAAAACAAAACAAAAACAAAAAACAAAAAAAACAAAACAAAACAAAACAAACTAAAATTCTGAACATTAGGTATTTTGATGAGAATCGAATATTCGTAAAATTTTAGCTGCACCCCAGTCAAGAGACTTCAAAAATAAACAATGATAGGATACGGAGCAAATGCACATGAGTCAAAGTCTCTACAGATACACCGTAGAACCAAGCAATGGAACAAGGCTTTCATTGTTGTATCGTGCTTTCACTTGTTCTCGATAGTAACCAGTTCTCGATAGTTTTGTGCCTTTCAGTTTACAAATGTTCGGTGAATTTCCACCTGCTTTGTCTTTTGGACTCATTAGCTATGGCTCTTGAAAATAAACATGGGAAGTATGGTTGTACAAACATGCTGACTTTGAAGGTTTAAATACAGAAATTTCACAATTCGATCGGGGGGTGTTTCTAAATAACTCTGATAATATTGATGAGATGTCTAAAAGGTTTACGGACAAATATATTGACATGTCGAAACAATTTATTCCCACTAAAGATGTTACTATAAGACNTGTTCTCGATAGTAACCAGTTCTCGATAGTTTTGTGCCTTTCAGTTTTGACATATTAAACGAGTTCGAACGTGTCGTTTGTTCGTCAGAAATTTTCAAAAATAACATCATTTCGTTCTGTGACTGTAAGAACATGCCCATAATACGCAGCGAGGTGTTTGATAGGAATTTATTTAAAATTAGATCTTTTTGATCTTTGTTCTCTATCAGCTTTTAACATCTTTCGATTTCTGGATTTCCAATAGTTTAATTTTCTGAGCATTGACGAGACACTTGTCGAAATGGCCACATGCAGTATAATTGATTTACAGTAACTTTGGTATTTTACTTAAGGATGGTCACTCCTCAAGTTTGTTATATCAAGGATTTAGAATTAATATTTTTATTTATACTATATGGATCATACATCATTTTAAGTAAAAAATATTGATAGATCAGTGTGGTCCTTTATGAGATCTAAACGCCTGAAATTTTAGCGGGAATCCGAACTTCTCTAGACTTCTCATTCCCTTTGCATTAAGGCAATCAACCTTTAAATTGCAATAAACAAATAAAGGGATATGGAGTAAATGTACATGGGACAAAATCCCTATAAATACGTGGTAAGATTAAGCAAATGGAACAACGCTTTGATTGTTGTTCTTCTAATTGTTGTTGTTCTAATGAAAGAAATATCAAGAATTTCATCAGATTTTGTGAAAAGACTTTCAAAGATTTATACAATCATATTTTGAAAAGAAAAGTGAGGGTCAGTGTGCAAATTTTCGAATGCATCAAAATGGATAGAATAAGAGAATTCCGAAAGTCAGACAGTTTCAAAAACCTGAGGAGTGACCATCCTTAATACTGGGATGATCATTTCTTTTTACTGTCTACGACCTTTCAATAGCAATTGCTGTTGAGTTGCTACCAGACACTACCACAATGGAAGGGGAGGTTTGGTGTGCCATAGAACCGGTTAGCCCACCATTTCTTTCGAAATGCCTGTACAATATCAGGACCATTGCAGTCTACAAATGTTCGGTGAATTTCCACCTGCTTTGTCTTTTGGACTCATTAGCTATGGCTCTTGAAAATAAACATGGGAAGTATGGTTGTACAAAACATGCTGACTTTGAAGGTTTAAATACAGAAATTTCACAATTCGATCGGGGGGTGTTTCTAAATAACTCTGATAATATTGATGAGATGTCTAAAAGGTTTACGGACAAATATATTGACATGTCGAAACAATTTATTCCCACTAAAGATGTTACTATAAGACCATCCGACAAACCATGGTTCAACTCGGACCTTCGTAAAGAAATAAGGATTCGCGATAGACTACATAAACAGCTTAAGAGAAATCCAAGGCCAGCAATGATTGAAAAATTTAAACATCAGCGAAATAAAATAAAAATATGTTGAAGTATGCTCGCCAACAATTTTTTATTAATGCAAATAATCTTTTGGATGACAATAAAATTAGTAACCCTAAAGCATATTGGAAATTGGTTAAAATGATTAAGATTTTATTCGGAAACTTACAGTATCTTAATTAGAAAATTTTGTTCAAGACTAAGGAATATCTCCCTCATGCAAAGGTCTGTCCATAACTGGATTTTAGCTTTCAATTAAGACCCTTATGATGTTTGTTCGCTATCAGCTTTCATACATGTCTCAATTTCTGGATTTCGGAAAGATTTTATCTGCACTCAAAAATTATTAGTTGTCGAAATGGCCATATGCAGAGTTTTTTTTACAGTCACTTCGTTTGATTATTTACTNGTAATAATTTATTGTGCCCATTGAAGAACATCCGTCTTACATGTCTTACGTCTTAATCTGTTACATGCAATTTCATTCGCGAAGAAAACGATTCCTTGACCTACTAGCAACTAAAAGCTTTCAGACTGTGAATAGTGTACACTTGATATATTCTTTAATATATATTTTATTAATTCCATAGATTCATTATCACTGTTAACATTCACACTTATTTTCACCCGAATGTTATGTGAGAAACAAAATTTACTTCCTGGTCTCGGACATCCTGAATAATAAGTAAATAAATAATTAAGGTTCAATTAAAGTTAGCATGGTAAAACTACTAAAACAGACTTTGCTTAGATCCTGCAAGAAATAGACAAAAGTTTGAAAGACTCCCATACCCTCCCCCCATTTCAGTGAATTAAACATCCAGTAAGTAAGTAAGGGGTAAAGATAAAAATAATAAAAATATATATTATATATCTCAAATTTACACTTCAGATTCAATCTGACAATTACTTATTTTTTTTCATGATCCATTTAAGTAATGTTTTTATGCAAACATTATCTAAAAAACAATTACATGTATTCAATTCTGCGTGGAGGTCATACTTGCATGTATATTTCGCCATGTATATTTCATAGAATATACATTCATGCAACGATCACAGGTAAAGGTAAATATTACAAAATTCGTTACAAATGGCAAATGGATAAGAAAAAGAAATTAAAAGAAATTATGTTACAATTCTAAAATTAATACATAGTTTTTCAGAA
The DNA here is from genome assembly GCA_002080025.1 of Modiolus philippinarum. NCBI lineage: Eukaryota > Metazoa > Mollusca > Bivalvia > Mytilida > Modiolidae > Modiolus > Modiolus philippinarum. The sequence continues at coordinate 11,512 of MJUU01014001.1, read as the reverse complement.
AAGATAATTTGATGTAAAAAGATTGAATTTAATAAGTTATTGAAATTTATATATCTACAACATAAATCAGATAGTACAGTTACATAAATCAGATAATACAGTTCCCCCAGATATTACGTCTGATTGGTTGATATTAGAAAACAGATAATACATTTACTAGCACGCCAAAACCACAAAAATGCAGAAAAAACTGTATTAACAGATAATGCTATGTTATCTTGAGATAAAACATCATTACCACATAGATTGCATAGAGACCTATGTATAAAATATTTGAAAGTACTTATCAGGAGGTAATGAGGAAACCTGATAATACATGTCTGATAATGTGCGCCAAAACCACAAAAATTCAGATAAGATAGCATTACCTGAGATAATGCTATTTTATCTCATTTTTGTGACTTTGGCGTGCCATAAGTATGCTCGCCAACAATTTTTTATTAATGCAAATAATCTTTTGGATGACAATAAAATTAGTAACCCTAAAGCATATTGGAAATCGGTTAAAATGTTAAGTAATGGATCCCCAAGTTGTACCATACCTCCCTTGATTGACAATAATACAGGTAATTTGGTAATAAATGAAAAGGATAAGGCTAATGTGTTGAATAACTTTTTTTGTTCAATATCAGATATAAGAAACTCTAACAACCCTACTCCAGATTTCGAAAAACGGACAAATGAAACATTAAATTTAGATAATTTTACATCAGAAGAAATAAAAGACTCTCTTCAGAATTTGCAGTTAGGCAAAGCTGTAGGTCATGACCATATTAGTCATAATTTATTAAAGGCAACTTCAAAAAGTGTATGTAAACCATTACAAATTATTTTTAATTATTCGATTTCATGTGGTACGTTTCCCTCTATTTGGAAATCAGCAGTTGTGATTCCCCTTTTTAAACAGGGTACCAAATTTGATCCTTCAAATTACAGACCGATCAGCTTGTTAAGCTGTGTTGGAAAGGTATTTGAGAGAGTTGTATATAAATACATTTACAATTTTCTATTAGATAACTCTTTGTTGTATAAGTATCAGTCTGAATATATGCATCACCATTCTACTGTTCACCAATTAATAGAAATATACCATAATATTTGTATTGCGCTAGAAAATCGTAACATTATGTGTACCGCGTTTTGTGATATTTCTAAAGCTTTCGATCGCGTTTGACATAAGGGTCTTCTTAAAAAGCTCGAAGCTTATGGCATTTTTGGAAATTTACTTCTCTGGGTGGAAAATTATATAGGTAATAGAGATCAGAAAGTCGTTATAACAAATTGTTTTTCAGATATTGAAAAAATAAAAGGGGGTGTTCCTCAAGGATCAGTCTTGGGCCCTTTATTATTTCTTTTTTACATTAATGATATTGCTGATACAACCGAAAGCTTAGCTATGTTATTTGCAGACGACACATCATTATCTTATGCTTCAAATAATAAATTTGAAATAGAATATAAACTTAATTCTGACCTTGATAAAATACAAGTCTGGTCCCATAAATGGTTAGTCGATTTTAACCCCAGAAAGACTGAATGTGTCATCTTTTCAACTCGTCCAGTAGCTGAACAACCAAATATTGTTTTTAATAATGAAATTGTTCCAATTGTTGAAGGCCATAAGCACCTTGGTGTCACATTTTCTTCTAACTGTAAATGGACATGTCATATTGAAAATATAGTAAAAAACGCATCGAAAAGATTGTCGGTTTTACGAAAATTTAAATTCAGTCTTAGCAGATTAAATTTGGAAAGAATATACTTTGCTTATATATTACCACTGTTAGAATATTCATGTGAACTTTGGGGTGGATGTAATGTGCAAAAAATTAATAAAATTGAACAATTACAAAATGAAGCAGCAAGAATTGTAACCGGTTTACCAAAGTTTGCTAGCATTGAATCTCTATATTTTGAAACAGGCTGGGAAACTTTACACTCGCAGAGAAAGACGAAAACTAAATTTGTTTTATAATATTCAAAATGAAAATTGTCCATTGTACTTAAGTGATTGTTTAATTCCCTTTGAACGTGAAATTAATAGAAGTCTTAGAATACAAAATGAATTTAGAGCCCCAAGAACTAGGTTACAACCCTATGCAAATTCGTTTTTTCCATCCGCTATTCAGAGTTAGAATAATTTAGGTGAACAAATTAGAAACTTGCCAATCATCGAAATCTTTAAAAGAAGTTTGATTATTGAACAAAATTTGATAAAAGCTCCTAGATACTATTTCTCCGGTGATAGATTTTTAAATGTACTTCACCCCCGAATACGCCACAGGTCGAGTACCCTCAATGCTGATCTTTACAGAGTTAATCTTGTTAATGATCCGAGTTGTCAATGTGGGCATGTACTCGAAGATGCTATTCATTTTCTTCTTGAATGCCCACTCTACATAGGTCAACGAGCTGAATTACTTAGGAAAATAAGTTTCACTGAAATTGATATTGAAATTTTACTTTTTGGCAGCGGATTACTCTCCTTTGAAGAAAATACATGCATTTTTCATTCTGTGCAGCATTTCATTAGGAAATCTAATCGTTTCGCGTGAGATGATCACAAGCACTCTTTCCCTCCTTTACTTTCTAAATTATTCGTACATTTTCTTATTATGCTCTTCTTTGTTTGAACTTATATATATACAGTACATATAGTTAATATATATTGATATTCTTTAAATCAATTATATGTAATATTTGCTGACGTATGTATTTGTATTGTTTCATTGTATTATATGGAAAGGATTCCACAAGTTGTAATAACTTGTATCCAATCCAGTTGTTAAAATATTTAACAATAAAATAAGTTTAATCTAATCTTGAAAATTCTGTTCGGTATTTTTATTACCCCCCCCCCCCCATTT
>MJUU01014000.1:83688-102121 GCA_002080025.1 Modiolus philippinarum | reverse complement strand
ATTTAACAACAATGCTGTATTTATATCCTTTATGAATAAGTTTGTTCAACGGATTAATAAGTTTGGAAGGACAATTTTTGAATTTATGCGCTTTGTAAATGCTATTTCCATAGAAGTTTGGATGTGAAATGCCTTGTTGTATAGAGCCCTGCATGCATAATCAAATTTTCTTAATAAGTCAATGTGTCTATAATAAAATTTAGAGAGTGTTTTTATCAATTTATGATATCTAAACCCTTGATGCATAAGTTTTTCAGTTAGGCAAAGATTTCGGTCGTTGAAGTCAGAAACATCAGTACATACTCGTGCATATCGAACAAGTTGTGAAATGTAGACCCCCACGAGAAGGGGCTAACGGAACATCGCCGTTATGATTGTTATTATGCTTAGATCCAATAAAAAACATGGCCGCCGGCACCGAACATAGTTTAACATTGGACCCCATTGGAAAATCACATTTTCATCTTCTCCTCTAAAACCACTGAAGCAAATTCAACCAAACTAAATAGGAATGATGTACTAAATATCCTTAACAAAGATTGCTCATTTCGTTTTGATCCGATAAAAAACATGGCCGCCAACACAGAATATAGTTTAACATTGGACCCTATGGGCTAACGGAACATCGCCGTTATGATTGTTGTTTTGCTTAGAGTGAAAAGTTATTGTTAGATTTGTTTATCTCACCTGACCCTTTGGGTCAGTGTGAGCTATTGCCATCACTTTGCGTCCGTCGTCAGTCCACTTACTTTTCATATTTTCATATTCGCCTCTGAAACCAATGAAGTAAATTCAACTAAACTTTACAGGAATGATGCATGGAAGGTCCTTTACAAAGATTGCTCATTTCGTTCCAATCTGACAAAAAAAACATGGGCGCCAGCGTGGAAACTTAGGTTTTACATTTGACGCCATGGGAAAAATCACATTTTCATCTTCCGCTGAAACCACTGAAGCAAATTCAACTAAACTTTACAGGAATGATGTACTCAAGGCCCTTTACAAACATTGCTCATTTTCCTCCGATCCGATAAAAAACATGGCTGCCAGCACGGAACATAGTTTAACATTGGACCCTTTGGGAAAATCACTTTTTCATATCTTCACCTCTGAAACCGCTGAAGCAAATGTAACCAAACTTTGCAAGAATAATTAATGGAAGGTCCTTAACAAAGATTGTTCGTTTTATTCCAATCTGATAAAAAGATGGTCGCCAGCGCTGAATATAGTTTTAACATTGGAACCTATGGGAAAATCACATTTTCATCTTCTCTTCTGAAACCAATGAAGCAAATTCTACCAAACTTTACAGGAAGGATGTATGGAAGATCCATAATAAGGATTAATCATTTTGTTCGGATCTGATTGATAAAAAACATGGCGGCCAGCGCGGAATATAGTTTAACATAGGATCCTATGTGAAAATCGTCATTTTCATTGAAGCAAATGTATGGAAAGATCTTAAGAAAGAATACTTATTTCAATTGAATCTGACAAAAACATGGAGGCTAGAAGAGAACATAGCTTAACATTAGACCCTATAGGAAAAACATTTTTAGCTCACCTCACGAATTGAGGGAGCGTATGTTATACCCCTAGCTTCGGCGTCCGCGTCGGCGTCCGCGTCTGGTTAGGAAGAATGGTTAAAGTCCATTCCTGCTTACTGACATGTCCCAAATCGTCCATATAGGTATGCATGATGCATTTGGGGATAACAGCTTGAATGCATGCTTCGGATGCTGTCTCTGACCTACATTTTACGCATGAGTGACTGGTTTAGGAAGAATGGTTAAAGTCTATTCCCGCTTACTGACATGCCCCACATCAACCATATAGTTACGTATGAATAATTTTGGGATGACAGCTGGAATGCATGCTTCGGATGCTGTCTCTGACCTACATTTTACGCATGAGTGACTCGGTTAGGAAGAATGGTTGAAGTCCATTCCTGCTTACTGACATGCCCCACATCGACCATATGGGTATGCATGATGCGTTTGGGGATGACAGCTCGAATGCTAGTTTCGGATGCTCTCTCTGACCTACATTTTATGCACCAGTGACACGGTTAGGTAGAATGGTTAAAGTCGATTCCCGCTTACTGACAAGCCCCTCATCGACCATATGGGTATTAATGATGCATTTTGGGATGACAGCTGGAATGCATGCTTCATATGCTGTCTCTGATCTACATTTCACGCATGAGTGACTCGGTAAGGTAGAAAGATTTAACACCATTCCTGCGTACTGACATGCCCCACATCAACCATATGGGTATGCATGATGCATTTTTGGATGACAGCTGGAATGCTTGCTTCGGATGCTGTCTCTGACCTCATTTTATGCATAAGGGACTTTGTTAGGTAGAATGGTTTAAGTCCATTTCCGTTTACTAACATGCCCCACATCAACCATATGGGTATGTATGATGCATTTTGGGATGACAGCTTGAATGAATGCTTCGGATGCTGTCTCTGACCTACATTTCACGCATGAGTGACTCGGTCAGGTAGAATGGTTAAAGTCCATTCCTGCTTTCTGACATGCCGCACATCAACCGTATTTGTATACATGATGAATTTTGGGGTGACAGCTGCAACGAATGCTTTGAATGTAATCTGTGACACTCATTTTACACATGAATGAAATTGTTAGCAAGAATGATTATATTTTATTCCTGTTTACTGACATGTTTAACATGTGAGAATACTGTGCAACGAGATGAGCTTAGCAAGCTGTGGCTGCTTTCTATGTTTGGTCATATCAGCATAGGCAGAAGCATCTTTGTCAGGTGAGCGATGCAGGCTCAGTATCTGAGCCTCTAAATTTAGGTTTTTATAATATACATTTTGTTAAAGATATTTCCATATCTTTTTCTATAACCGTAATTGTTTCGTAAATAAACTCAGCGAACCATGGAATTTTGTTCGTATAAATTTGCATAATTTACATTATGCAAAATCTGTCACCCAACTTTCAGTAATCCCCGTTTATATGTGAAATATGGATATCAAATCATCAGATATTGCGAATAAATTCTGAATCGAACTGGAATATATGGTTAAGTCAACCGCTCAAATTGAATATATAAACCCAGAGACATATAATTATATGTCTCTGATAAACCTGATCTTCATTAAGATGAGAGCCTTTTGAAGTTCCACCAATTACAATTTAAAGCTGGGATGTATGGACAAAAGAATATAGAAGCAAAAGGTAGAAGAGAGAACAACCTGAAATACAAAATCAAAATACAAAGTTATGCAGTGCAGATCTTTAATTTTTGGTTATTTGTTTCAACATTCAAACACTGCCAGCATATTGAGTTAACATCCCCAACTTATTTGTTACCCAAGCACGAGCGGTCGATACAGCGACTTTCTTGATACAAGGGTATGGTGAAGCTTAAAGTCATTAATACAGAAGTTTCATGATTGACATCCAGATCTTGTGGACCGTTATGGAATTTCCCCCGGATGACAACAGGCGTTTCCCTTTAACAGCTTAATTTTTGGGCAAAAACCGATAAAAACTGACAAAAAGCGAATGAAACCCTTTTTCCTGGAACCCCATTGTAATCCCTGCTTTTTCGAAGACTGGACCCGCCAGTTACTTTATTTACTATTAAAAGGATATGTTAAAATGTGTTCAACTAGAACAAAATCATAGACTTCACCGTCAATGTCTGTGTTGATGGATACCTTTGGAAAGGTACAATAAATCTTAAATGATAAGAACTAGTGATCCGACCATGCAGAAAAGACATCAAAGCGAAAATGGTTAAAGCAACCAATTTATGTTCCGAGAACTGACAGGGGTTATGGATCGAGCAAGCATATTTTTTTTGTAATATATTCATATACATACATACATTTTGTAATAAATATCATACATACCAATAGATAAGCATAAAAGTTTTCTTTATTTACTAGTATTTGGCGCAATTTCACTTCATATTTAAGAATAAACCATGAGCGGGTATAGAATGAATGCACATAAGAAAAAGTGTCTTTCAATACATGGTATAACCAAGCAAATGAACAAAGCTCTTGTTGTTCTTCTTCATCATGAAGTTTCAATGAGGCCTTCAACAATGAGCTTTGCTCATAATTCATATTAAGTTGTAGACGGTATTAGCACCGGTTTGAGCGGAATTCTATGCTAAAAGTCGAACAACGCTACATCCATGTCCTGTGGGATTGTCAAAAAACAGATTAAACTGGCAAAGTGCTCTTACAATCACCGTCATCCGTAGCCCAACAAAAGCACTTGTGTCGTAAGCTAGTGGACGGCCGTATATCAATGGGACGGATTATTGAGAATTACAGATTTTCAATGCGTTGAAAAAATAACATCAATATGGCAAACAGTAAAATGTTCTGACTGCACGAATATTTGAAACGTACCGGAATTAATATCATGTTTTATATATTTCATTTAAATTATAATTCATAAAGGTACGACACCTCTTTCGTGTTTTAGGAATCAGTGAAATTTTAGGATTTTTCTATACTTTAGTTGCCTGTCTTTCCAAATTTACGAAACTTGTCGCCTCATCTTGGTTACAGATGGTATTATAGGGTTATTGCATGAATATTGGGGAATATTGTCCCGAGTAGAATTTTATATTGCACGAGCTTGCAATATATATTCTACAAGGGATAATATTATACAAATATAGTCTGTGTATGAGGTCGATACAATGTTATATCGACCTGGGAAAAGCATATCGACCGAGGATGAAATCCGAGGTCGATATGCTTTTCCAGGTTGATATAACATCGTATCGACCTTATACACAGACTATAATTGCTATATTATTAATTTACAGAAACACTAAATATGTCATTGGCATCGCTCGGACAAACAGAATGAATTGACACAAAAGGGGCATTGGCACAAAACGAATCTTGCAGGAAAGGTTTCAATTTTGGAAGTCGCTCATTTTACGTACGTGTTCAAAATAGTATAGAAACTAAAGGAGGATTGGTGCGAAAAATGCATGTACCCCCTTTGAAAGAGCAGGACTACGAGTTTATCATTAGATCACACCCAATAAGCAAATTGCTCGCATAGTACGCTAATTGGATTATACGAATGTTTAATGTGAAAAATATATATTCAACATGTTATTTAATGATACCTGGTATTGTCTAACTGTGAAAGAAAAAAAGCAAAAAGTGAGGATCAGAAGTGTGGCAGACATACACCAAGTTTACAAGGGAACATGACCAAGATACAGCATCCATTTGAGATGAAATATTTATTTTGGGACATAAAATTTCTTTCCATGTTCCTTTCAGTAAAGTTTCTGGGCATAAATTTTAAACCTTTTTCAGTTAGAGTGCAAAATAAAAAACTTTAACATTGGCTATCTTAGTTAAAGAATTTATTGACGCGGATTTATATTTCATATGTATATTTCTTTTGATAAGACCTTTGAATTGGCACCAGAGTATATAACTGCGTAAGCTTGAAATTTAAATGTGACTTTTCATTTTGAAAACTTTAAACGCTGGGTACATCTTTCGAATGGTAAGTATTCTCTCTTGTAAGACATCAGACTATACATTTATTAATTTCGTTGACGCACAAAACGTTCCCTGTTTTGTAAGTTTCAAAACCATGTACAACGATCTACAATGCTAAGGTATCTTTGTAGCTGCTATTCGGGGCTAAAACATTATATTTTTTCAATAATGAAGCCATTACCAGAATAATCATGTTATCTACTTACAGTCAATCAATGGTTAACGTATACAAAATCTTATTAGATACGGTTAATTATCGTCCTGTTTTCAAGGATTTTACAGAAGTTTAGAAATACACGGAATTATTGAAAATCATATTGAGCTGGTAACCAATGAAATTTTATTTTTCAGTTTCACAATGATTTCCTGTATTCCACTGTAATTTTTGCTAGGACGAGAAGTTAGAAACTATTAACTTATCGTATACCTCGGATACTACGAGGATTTCAATATAATAATGAATAAGTTACTTTATCCTGATTTCATAGTATTTCTCGCAATTTGATTGGCTGATACTGTCCTAATAAATTTCCGTATTAAGTCAATTCGAATTACCTCCCCTTACGCCATTGACCTATTAAAAAAAATGTCTATTTTGGGTTACGTCCCTTTGTATTTTTAAGATGGCGACTGCAATGTTGGCCTGTCACTTGTAAACTTTGTAAGGAAAATTTATATTTAAAATGTGTACCATAGTGATTACCGCAGTTCTCCTAAGCAATACATATTTGAAGGATGTGAAAGTTCCAGGCGTTTCTCTTCCCTACTTCACCCAGATTTCATGGAGATTCTTGATGATTGCCGTTTATTTTGAAATTTGCAATGATTGAGCATATTAGTCTTTTCACTCACTACGTTCGTGAAACTTCATTGTGCGGGGCTTCGTATTTGAACTCGTACTGATATATTGATAAAATTTCCGACTCCTGTGGATTGAGCATGATTCCTGGATTTGTACATTCTGCCAATGATAAATTAACATGCATGGGCCATGTAAAGAAAACCACGCGAAACCGTAAAATTATCTGTCATGGCCATCCACCCAAGGACAAGGAATTTGAGAATGACAGTCAAAATATTGTTTCATTATTTCACTTTTTGTGTGTTGCTTTAATTTTAATAACGCATATGCCTCAAAGTGAAATAGTTGAACATGAATTGTCGTCTAAGGAAAGAACATAACAGCTCCAGTTGGCTTTACTGTTGACTGACCATAATTAGGGCCCCGCATCGAGATGCGGGTGCCCTATAGTTTTCACTTTGTCCGTCCGTCTGTCCGTCAACAATTTTTTTGGTCGCAGTTTTCTGGGCTTTTACAGGTTGGAATGATTTTATATTTGGTCTGAAGCTTTATGATGATGAGTTGTACCGTGTTAGCAATTTTCAGGTTTACCGTGCCACTACTTCCCGTTTGCCGATACTTTAACTTTTTATTATACCACTCCATGAGTGAAAATTTTTCGTCAAAGTTATCTGGGCTTCTACAAATGGGAATGATTTGATATTTGGTGTAAAGATTCATGAAGGGGAGTCATTCATGAGGATGAGTTGTATCCTTTGAGCTATTTTCAGCTTTGCCATGCCACTACTTCCTGTTTGCCAATACTTTTTAACTTTTTATTTTAAAATATTTTCATAAACAAATGTTGATAATTTGGTACAAAGGGAGTGACTGCCTATTGCGGGGCCCTCCTGCGTTCAGCAGTACCTCTAGTTTATAACCTGACGTGTTGTAAGTAAAATAATAATGTAAATAACTCAAGCTTATTTTAGTGTAACCGGTTTGATTTCATAACAGTATCAGTTAGGCATATATAGACCCTTCCACGGTGTATGGTCCATGTTTTTGTGCAATTTATAGTGGGGGGGGGGGGGTATTGTCATTATACTTATTAGGAATCACAAAAAAATTTAACAGGTTGTGGATTGTCTTTCTTTGGGAAATCAGGATAAATTCGCTATACAGTGCGGAATTGTCCTAATAACGGAATAACGGCTTCGCCTCACCCGATATAAATTTTTTAACCCGATAAATTTCCGTATTAGGACAATTCCAAACTGTGTAACTAATAATCTAATTGCAGATTGTAGTTTATTACAAGGGGATATTGTGATAGCATTGGATAGTTCAGCAAGCATTGGAGCAAAAAATTTCGATAAAATGAAATTGTTTTGCAAACGATTTTTACACCATACAACAATTGACACAAATGATTTTCGTGTTGCCGTGGTTACTTTTAGTGCGACCGCGGATACAGAATTCGACTTACAATATTACGGGTGTATCAAAGACGTAATGCAAGCAATTGATGATATTAAGTATGATTTTAAAGGAACTGGTGCCGCAACTTATACAAATAAAGCATTACGAAAGATACGAAAGAACTTATTTTCATCCACAAAGGACTATCGAGGTAACGTTCAAAATTACATACTTCTGTTGACGGACGGCGGAAGTACGGCCAGCCAAAAAACAAAAGAGGAAGCAAAACAAGCACATAAAGATGGAATTATCATCTATGCTATTGGTATGGATTTAACAGACATGTCAGAGTTATCCGGAATAGCATCAGAGAGAGATTATGCTTTAAATGTTCAGAATTACGATGAACTTGTCGATCTCAGCGGAGATATATTTGAAGCATTCTGTAAAGGTATGTAAGGTGCTTTCTGAAATTCTTCATGATGTTAAAATAATATGAAACGGTTGTGTTCTCTCATTTAGGTAAAAACCACTTGGAATCAACATATTTACTTCAGTGCACATATCAAATTTGTTCCGAAATTGTTTTGCCTGCCCTTTGTGCAGGATCGACAGTCATATCCTCTCCGGTCTGGACGTTTGTATTACATTAAAATCGCAGCATTATCTACGATCTCCGAAAGACCATCCTTAACTTTTTAATCAAACATAAAGTAATGCCTTAGTATATGGTCGATTCAATAAATGTCTCCCTACTTGGACTTCTTGACCAATCAAATACAGTGATGTTGTGACTGATTCGTTTTTTGCTTCTATATCAATAACTGACAGTTCCTTTGTAAAAAGATTACAAAATGCTACATTGTGTATGAATGTATTTGGTCTGTTTCTTTCTACATTTAATGACATTGTATTCTCTTTAACACAGAAGCTGACAAAAGATATACACGTCACAAATTTTGGTGGGGACAGATTTATTGAATTGGTTCGATCTTGTTTTATTTTTTTCACACACTATCTTTAGACTTTCTCATTCTTGCTCACTGTAATCTAAAGCTAAGTATGCCTCCATTATCTACAACTCCTCCTAAACCTCTTATTATTTTCAAATAAACTTGCAGTTCTGCTTCAGTAACTATTACGAATGTGCGCTGTGCATCTTTATTTCTAGTAAATAAGTAAGTAAGTAAATTTATTTCAGTATAAAATCCAGTACAAATGATCATCACTGAAATACATTCAGACAAAACAATCGATAGGACGGACACAAGACAAATAATACAATAAGATTACAAAAAATAATAATAATAAAGTAGTAATTATGCTCTACACTCTAATTTCAGTTATGCTTTCCCTCCGATGAATCACGTAGCTGTACATATTTATTAACGTAGAAGACTAATTTGGAAAGAATATCAGTTTCTTCACAAGTCATTAAGAAAACAAATTTATCTTCTTTAGTGAACGTTGAAAAAGATGGAATCACTTCACATACTTCTTTATACAATTTTGATCTTTCTTTATCATAAAGTTTGCATTCATTTAAAAAAAGTACTTCAACTTTGCCTAGGTCACAATATTTACATAATTTCTTTATCTTGATGATCGTTACCCGACAATACATAAAAGAAAAATTCTTCATATCTATTTTCTAGTTTTTTCCGTAAAGCATAGGCTAGTCTATTTTCGGAAGGGGAACCCTTATTATGCCAAACATGTTCAAACCCAATGAATTCTAAAAATTTATATAGATGGTTGTTAAATGTCCCCAATGAATGATCTTCACTAGAAGTAGCTAATTTAGAATTGTTTAATGTGGGATTTCTATATAGGTAGATCCAATACTTAATTGATTGAATTATAAGTGTTATTGAGATAGGAAAACGACCTATTTCTGCCAAAGTTGGAAGATTTGATGCATATTTATTAACCCCTAAAATAAATTTACAGAATCGTATATGGATTTGCTCGGGTAAGAAGTCGAGATATAGTTTTTTCAAGACATGATCTTTTTTATGAGGATTTGATAACTTCTTATTAAGATTTAACACATATGAACCCCAAAGTTCGCTACCGTACAGAAGTACTGGTTTAACACACGAATCAAACAATTTTAGCAATAATTTAGGATTATTTAATTCATTTTGGAATTTACGTTTTATCATGAAAATTACTTTTAACGTTTTTTTTGCAAGAATGTCAACTGCATTTCGGAATGTACCATATGCTCGAACGGTAATTCCTAGATATTTGTATTCGATAACAGTTTTGATTGCACATTGACCATAGAAAAATATATTATCTTTCAATAATTTTCCGCTTTAATTAAACACAATGACCTTTTTTTTATCTGTGTTCGCCTGTAAACCCAATTTTTCACAGGATGTCTCCATTGAGTTAATGATGTTTTGTAGACCTTGTTTTGATTTCGACATAAGTGTAACATCGTCGGCATACATTAAGCAACTAATGGTTTTATCCCCTACTTGGACAGGATCACTAAAGTCATTTTAAGGGCCTCTGGAAAATCATTCATGAATAAGTTAAATAAAATAGGACTTAAAATACATCCCTGCTTTACACCTACGTTCGAACATAAAGCGTATGTCAATCCATCGCTTGTTTTTATTGAATATTTGACAACTGAGTACATACTCTTTATTATAATTTTTTTAACAACAAATAATATCTTTATTCCAATAATTCGCTTGTTACAATCATCATTAAGAGCCCAAGCTACTCTTAATGTTCCCCGTTACACTCCACTAACTACCCAGGGTTGTAGTTAGTTGTAAAAAATAAACATTCTTATCACATAACTAAAAGATATCAACATTCAAGTCACATATTATTAATATATTGTTTTATCAACGCTAAATTTCTATTACAATTCCCAAATTCTACTCTTAAATTAAATTCTTGATTAAATATTTTAAATAGATCAACGTATTTTGTACGTTGTTCTGAAACATAATATGATTTATATAGAGAGAAACTAATAATCGTTAAAATATAGTTGAACCAGAAATATTCTTTATCCCAAATCTTGTAACCTAAAATAAGATGTTTTAACTCATCTTGAGAGATATTTTACTCATCAAGAAGATATCTTTTATTTTTTACCAGAAGTTTTCCAAATAAGGACATGATATAAAATAATGCATGTAATCTTCTTCATTTCCACAATAGTTGCAGGAAGCATTGTTTGAAATTTTCCATTGTAATAAATTTTTTTTTTGTTGGAATAATATATTGTATTAATTTCCATCTAAACATTTTTAATTTGTTTTCTTGCAAGTATCTAAAATAAACAGATATAAACAGATATAAATTATCTCTAAACATAAAATCGGAAATATTTAATATACGAACACATTTTCCTAATCCTATCGGCTTTTCAATTTTTTACCTATTAGAATTATTAGATATCACTGAGATATCTTTGTTTGTATTCTCTAATGAAATTTTTTTTCGATTTATATTTAATTTCGTTTTCACTGAATTTTCTGTCTGTAAAATACTAACCCACTCTTTTGGTAAAGATTTCTTTATGGTAGATATTTCTGATATCCAATTAATTTTATTTTTTAATTTCTCTAAAATAACCCTTTGTAATATGTATCCATTATCATCAATAATATCGTTTACATAGATAATATCACTTTTTATCCAATTTTCGAATATCAAACTTTTATTACCAAATCTAATAAATTTGTTGTTCCATAAAATCTGTTTTCTAATCTCCCGAAATGTTACTGGACATTTTGAAAAACTCCCATTTACCAAATTCCAGCACTTAATTATCTCCTTATAAAATTGTGGGATATCTTTGCAATATTCATGAATCACATTATTATTAGTATTAAAAATTAACCAGTGTGTACTTAAAGCACCAAAATATTTTAAAGGAATAACTTTCCAGTTCATTATTGCACCGTTTATCAATCTTTTGACCCAAGAAGCCTTAAAAGCATTAAAATAACTTCTAACATCAATCATTTTCAACCCCCTTTTTCGTATGAACCTATAATTGAATTTCTTTTTACTCTATCTGGTTTACCATTCCAAATAAATTTAAAACATTGGCTTTCTTTATCCTTCAATTATAATTCCGGTACTGTAGAAACATTTCCTAAAAAGGTAAACATCGGTACAATTAAAGCTTGTCTTTTTTCCAAGAATCAGATAATTTACTCATCTTATTTATAATTAGTATTTTTCTGTTGATAGTTTCTTCTCACTGTGTCGAACGCCTTTTTGAAGTCAACAAAACAACAATATAAACATTTCTTTGATTTAAACATTTTATCTATAATAGAATTTAGTGTATAAATGTGATCAACAGAACGATTTGACTTTCTAAAGCCTATTTGATTAGCGCAAAGTATATTATTTTTTTCTACAAAATCATTTAACCTATTGCAAATTATTCTTGCAAACATTTTACTTACACAACTGGAAATAGCAATTCCTCTATAATTAAATGGGTCTATATACTGATCCTGTTTTAAAGAGAGGTTTAATCATACTCGCTGTCCAATTTGTTGGATATTTACCTGATTTTAAAATTAAATTAAAAAGTTAACAAATAACTCCTAGCATTTTTGTACTAGAGTGTTTTAACATCTCATTACTTATGCAATCATAACCAACACTTGTGTTGATTTTAAGGCTCTTTACAGCTTTTAACATCTCTGACATTGTGATATCTACATCAAGGATATCATTTTTTGACAACATATCATTAAAATTGAAATTTGTTGCACTGTCATTACGCTTATTGTCTACGTTGACATTCATAAGAGAATTAAAATAATCATACCATTCATCGGAGGGAATGTTGGAACTCTGATCACTGACCTCTTTGTCAGAGTCTTTAAATTTATTAATGATTTTCCAAAATGCATTTGGATTCTTATCATCTAATTCAAGTAATGAATCTAACATCTTAGCTTTATATTGTCTAGACTTTTTTCGAACTAGTTTCTTAAACTGTTTTTTTCAGTCTGTAATATCTATGTAATTTCTCAGGATCGGTTGTGCTTGATACGGATCTTGACATTTGTTTTAATGAACGATAAAGAGCTTCACATTCGTTGTCATAGCCCAAGCAACATCGTCTGCGCTTTCTGGTATTTGCGCCACATTTTTTATTTTTTGGTATTTCTAATTTATCTTTGATGTGGTCAATCACTGTTTCAATCACTGTTTCAAAAATTTTTGTAACATCAGACGTAGTGTCATCTACATCTTTTTTATGTGAATCTCTGTTAATATCTAGAAAATTTTGAAGGCTACGATTTATTTCGTCTGAGATTATAATTTCTTTTGAAACTGTTTCCAACAGTTTTATTCCATTTTTCGCCTCTTGGAATAGGTCTACCAGGCGTTTTGGTAGCTGTTTTAAAACTAAGCGAAAGACAAACATTAATTTGACAGTGATCAGAGTGTACAGAAAAATCACTATTATTTCTATTTCCTCAAGATTATTTTCTTCATTTGTTCATGCTATCATTCGACTTATAGGATTCGCCGAGCATTGCTGTCTCCCAAACCGTAAGGTAATTTTAACCGATTCCACATGACTTCTTAAATATATATTTGCAAAAGTGTGTCATGTATTTTTTTTTTTCACATTTTTACAATTTTCCATCGTCACATTTGTTTTAGTGTATATTTTCTAGACATTCTACGTTTATTTCTGTCAATTTTACCCAAATAGTACACAAAGATATGGATTTTGCATAGCCGTCTGTTGGGCTAAGTCCATATTACCCAAATAGAATATCAATAAATAGAGATTTTCAGTAACTGTCACATTTGCGTTAGTATAAAAACAATAGAACATTGAAGATTGAGAATTGTATACCTGGGGAATATACAATAGAAAAGCAAACACATGAAAAAAAATTGTCTCCAATAATATTTTTTAATTGAGAAAGTAAATGTTTGAAACTTCGGATTTTATTAATTTAACTCAGTATCAAGCACACTTCTTCCTGGCAAGGATGTAACTTTGGACATATACATTCTTACATGATGGTTGATACATTGATAGCAAGAGAGGCATTTATGTGGAGATGTCCATCTTATTGCTCATAGTTGTATCTGTTGGAATATGAGAATGGAATGTCAGTAAACTATGCCTATTACTGCTTGAATTGAATTGAGTGATTCCAGTCAAATGCTGTGCTTACGAAGATTGATTTTATTTTGTTTCGTTTTACGATGTTACGACAACTGGTATTTAGTTGTTCCTAAAATTCGTAATATAGTTTGTACATTGAGTATTGAGTGGCTCTGATTTGCATTTTAATCGGTTTCTGAACAGCAATTAGGTGGTATCTGCCTATCTATCACTTTGAAGTAAAATATTAGTCTTTGTTGCTTCCCTGGAGTCTGAAATGATTCCTTTGCATGTTAACAATCTCTGGTCTCTCGACTTACTTACTTGCACCTCTTCTCTAGACAGATTTTAGTAGATTGATTTCATTTTGATTATATAGGTCCCATATACATGAAACGTATTCATAATTGTTCGGCAAAGTTTATTTTTCCTGCAATCTATACTGACGACAGCGTTTTAAAGCTTGCGTTTTCACAACCGTTAGTGATTTGTACCTTACTTCTTAAAATGAAATGAAATGATACGGAGTAGATGCACGCGAGATAACATCCCCCCGAATACATGGTAAAAACATGAAATGGAACATTGCTTTTATTGTTGTTCTTCATTTAGAAGTCACCATTATATATGGAGTTGATGTTACATTCCAAGATATGATTGTTTTGATTGTAGAATGATCTTCTTTTTAACCTCAAGTCATAATATTTTGGCGTTGAAGCGGATGATTTAGTCCTCGGCTTTTTTTTCTATATCCTTGTGAAATTATCGACAACGTTAGTTCTTTATTCGAGATAACATCCCGAAATAATGTTTTTAATTTCTAATTTAATAATAGACAGGACGACGACCGTCATTCTGTTTTATTTCGTGATCTACTGCGTAACCTCACGCTCATTGGGATGACAATTTGTTCCAGAAAATCTGTTTAAAAGGGGACTTATATTTAAATATTGTTTACAAGTTGCAAAATATGACTTGACATCAGTAGTCAGTTTTATTTATTACAGGAAATGGAATAAAACATCTGCAGGGAGCACAAAGTCTTGGCTTTGAAAACGAAAGTACGTACGTATATGTATAAAGTGGGGTTTTCTAACACAGAACAATTACAAAAGTTTTTCTTTCAATGTGCGAATTCAGCAAAGATATAAAGTAGGTCGGAGCACTATTTATATAAAGTTTACTGACATTTAGTTTTTATTGGAAAATCTTCAATCCCGTTAGAAGGATTTATTGGAAAATCTTGAATCCTGTTCATTTTCTCAAATACATTCTCTCAGAACATTTGATTTTTCCACAATATACACAACGCTTCCTCATGATAAGCTAAAATCACGAACCAAATGTATCAATTCAAAAAGCCTTTGTCGATTAAACAAAATGTTGTATTAGGTTACAAATCCACATTTTTTCAAAAACCAAATTAAAAAAGTATGCTATGATGAAAAACAGATGTGCAGTATGCTGGATTTTCTTATTGATAATATATTTGTCACATTTGGAGGTGCTATTTATCAACACTGAGTTGGTGTAACAAAGGGCACGAATTGTGCTCCTCTTCTCGCAGACCTACGAGACTGAATTTCTTCCGTGGCTAGAAGATAATAAGATAAAATATGTTAGATCCTTTATCTGACAAATTGATACATTGATGATGTTCTTTCCATTAATAACGCATCTTTTGCTAAATGGATCCCTTCAATATATACCCCAGAACTAGAGATAAAGGAAACGACAGAAACCACTAGATTTACATCGATTTTGGGCTTACATCTAGAATTTATCGAATATGGTCATCTCCGTACTAAAATTTACGACAAAAGGGACAATATTAATTTCAAAATTATCAATTTCCCTAACATGGACAGACAGTGATATTCCTATTTACGGAGTGTGTGTTTCACAGTTGATTCGTTACTCTTATATATTTCAGTTATGGTGTACTTGTTCGTGAGAGAATTTCTCATATGGATATACCATCATACTTTCAAAATTTGACATTTATTATTTTTGTAATTTCCAAATGTTATTCTGACCACCTTATAGTGCCCACATCTCACTATTTTAAAATGCCAAGTTTTCTATCAATTGACCTGATAAGTGCCATGTGTTTGTCTATATGATGTAATCGTCGACTAGCTTAGGACACTAGTGCTTTTGACGGGCAACGGATGACAGTGATTTTAAGAGCACTTTGCCAGTTTAATTTATGTTTGTTGACGATTCTGCATCCATGACCACAAAAGACATGAATGTAGCGTTGTTCGACATTTAACAAAGAATTCCGGTCAAACTTACATGAGGTATGAGCAAAGCTCATTGTTGACTTCAAGATAAAGAACGACAATAAAACCGTTGTTCCTTTGCTTGGTTCTACCATGTAATTAAGAGAATTTGTCTTTGTCTCATGTGCATTTACTCCACATCCTTTCATTCTTTATTAAAAAATTCAGTTTTATATGTTCATTGAATAAGTTCTTTGGTAGATATCAGTCCCTTGTGGAAAAATATAAAGTTTCTGTCCGAACTGTGATTCATTTTTTACTTAATACTGAACATTACGTTTTACTGTCTACTGTCTATTGAGTTGTTATCGGACACTATCTCAATGGAAGGGAGGTTTGGCGCGCCATGAAACCGGTTTAACCTACCATTTCTTTTGAAATGCTTTACCAAGTCAGGATCATTGCTGTTGACAGGTTTATGTTGGTGCCTTTGTTTTCTGTGTTGTCTTGTATATCACAATGTTATTTTTAGTTTTGTCTTTGTCGATGATGTTTGTGATATAGATTTGTCGTTTTTGTATCTGTACATATACGTTTTCAAACTTTCACCTTGGTCTTGTTTGATCAAGGGAGCTGTTTTAGAAAACACCAATTAAAGACAAAAGACAAACGTAAACAACGATAGAACTTGGTACCAGCAGTGGCAAAAGCCAGTGTTAGGGTTCAACCGGTTTGTGTTTTTTTTTCCTTTTGGATTTTGGTTCTTGACAGTTCTGTCAGTCGGAAATTTTGTTATTAGCCTCATTGCATATTTTTATCACAGAAAGGCACTACGGGGTTGTTATGCGGATTATATAAACGAACAGAAAAACTAAAAATTGATAACAAGTCCCGAAGATCAATAGGTGGTGACGTTAAGATGAAGAACAACAATGAAATTTTATACCGTTTGCTTAACCTTACCATCTATTTTAGGGATTTCGTCAAATGTACATTAACTCCATATTTCATCACTTGTTCATTTATGAATGAAATGTATTCCTTGTCGTAGTAATAAACAAAATGGCCTTTTCACCAAAAAATGAAATTTAAATGTCGCAACAACGAAATGTTTTATTGTACTTATCTAATGTCTTTTGATTTAAGCCTAAAGGATCCAGAAATCAGGATATATTAATTTCTCTTGGTTGAAAATTGTTATGGATTAAATAGAGTATAAATCAGTAATCTAAATTTCCAACGTAGAAATGTACAAGGAAAATTCTGGGTCCTACTTAATTCCAACAAAATGTAAGGCATCATTATTGGTATTAATTTATGGTTACTCAGTGGAACCTGTAGGATATAAAATACATCTTAATTAAATTCAGCGCTTTGGTAAAACTAGTCTTATGAGATGTAGGGCATTTGAAATTCGTGCTGTTAAAATAAAAATGGAGTAAATGTGAGCATATTAAAAAGCAAATTCAGTGCACTAAGTCACCCATGACAAAACCTTTTTATCACTTAAGACTGTTTTCTAATATACCTGTACGCGGTAATAGGCAGATATTTTATGATATTTTTTCAGCATCAATCAGACGTCTCAGCAAGTTTAAACCACCATCATGTACAACTAGAATCAATATAGCTTTCGTTGTCGATTCTTCGAGTCGTATATCAAAGTACGAATTTAAAATGCAAAAGGCCTTTGTATACGATATAGTAGATTTTCTTGATGTTGGAAAAGATGGAAGCCGCATTGCAGTCCTTTCATTTAGCGATCGTTACGCACAAGAATTTATTTTTAAAGATTTCGATTCAAAAGAAAAGGTATTACAAGCCATTGATAACATAGAGTTTACTAACGGTAATGCAGCGAAAACAGGAGATGCACTTGAATTTGTAAACACGAAATTTTTCAATGAAGAGAACGGCGACAGGTCGAACGTTACTGATATAATAGTCATTCTGACAGACGGTGAAATCAGTAATAATTTCACAAGTTCAGACATTGCGAACAAGGTTACTGCTATACGAAAGGCACAGACAGTTGCAGTTGGAATAAAGAAACGACCAAGTTATATATTTATTATTGGGATCGGAGATGTCAATATTGAGCAGTTGAACGGAATGTCCAGTGATCCAGATACTACCTACACAATTCATGTTTCAAACTTCAAACAACTAAATACAGATGACATTAGACAGAGACTATTGTACAAAATATGTATTGGTAAGTCTAGTAAAAATACAGATGACATAAGACAGAGACTATTGTACAGAATATGTATTGGTAAGTCTTGTAAAAATACAGACGACATAAGACAGAGACTATTGTACAGAATATGTATTGGTAAGTCTAGTA
>MJUU01014000.1:24094-38422 GCA_002080025.1 Modiolus philippinarum | reverse complement strand
AAACCCCGTTTTCTATTTTCATCCAGTGTATTATATTGATGTATCCATGCTTAAATCACAAAGGACTTCCGTACTACCTTAAAAATGATATTTGCAAGAATTGAAATTTATCAGCATGTTCTTGCTAAAAATCATATGTTAGTGCGACTTCTTTTTTATTCCTGTTCGTATTTATGTCGCCGCGGACGTAAACGGTATTGTTCTGTTTTCTTTATTTTTATGTCACCCAAGACGAAGTATTCTTCCTCTTCTTATTATTATTATTATTATTACTCTTCCTCCAATAAACTGAGGATTAAATATCTAAGAACTATATTTCAGAATTTACCGTAACTTTTTATAAATGTTCAGTAAGATGAGATGGATGAGTTCATTTCAAAATTCGTCCATCTGGCGTAAATTTTTCTTTGAAGATCTTCTCCTCTGAAACTACTGGGCCAATTGAAAACAAACCTAGCCACAGTGGTTCTTAGATGGTCCTCTACAAAGATGGCCGCCAGCGGGGAACACAGTTTTAACGGTGGACCCAATGGGAAAAGACAGTCAGATATATCCTTCTCTTCTGAAAGTGCTGAGTTAAGTAGAACCATACTTTGCCACAATAGTTCTTAGGTGGTTCCCTGCGAAAAAAAGATGTTTTTCAGGTCAGCGCTTTATCCAAAATTGCTGCCAGCGGGGATAGTTTTAAAATTGGACCCTATTAGAATACGCATGAAGAGATCTCTTCCGAAACTACTGAGCCAATGGGAACCAAACTAGGCCATATTAGTTCTAAGGTGGCCCCCCTGCAAAAAAGTTGTTTTTCAGGTCAGCGCTGTATCCAAGGTGGCTGCCAGTGGGGAACACTGTTTAAACATTGGACCCTATGGGAAAAGATATTCAAAGATTTTATCATCTGAATCTGCTGAACTGATTGGAAAACCTTGGCCAAAATACTAGTAGTCTTTAGGTTGTCCTCTGCAAAAAATAAAAACGTTGTTTTTCGTATCTGTGCTACATCAAAGACATCCACCAGCATGGAAAATAATTTTAACATTGGATCTTACGGAAACACTTTCAAAGATCTTCCTCTCCGAAGCTACTGAGACAACTGGTACCAAACTTGGCAACGATAGTCTTAAGGTTGTCCTCTGCAAAAAAATGTGTGTTTTTTCAGGCCACCGCTATATCCAAGATGGCCGCTAGCGGGGAGCATAGTTTTAACATTGGACCCTTTTGGAGAAATTTCAAATTGAATGAAATGAAATAAACAGTCTTGGAATATTTGTGGGAGGAGTAAAAGCAGTTTTGAGAGTCTGTAGGCAGTGCAAAATGTTTAAAAGAGCTTAGATTTTATGAACCCATAACGATAAAACATCCATATTTTAAAGATATATATATCAATTATATGAGATATTTACACCTCAAAGTAAAATTAAGAAATAAATAAATAAAAACAAAACGTATCATCCTAATTTGAACATATTTTTGAGTAAAAAAAACAACAGAAATATTGTCCTCTTAAAAAGTTTAATTCCATTTGGATGGTCTTATTAGCAACTTAGAGCTGAATATTTTTAATTTTGTCATACTTTTTTGACAGGGGTGCAAATCTTTTTGATGTTGCCATAATTCTTTGGCAGGGGTGCAAATATTTTTGATGTTGCCATAATTCTTTGCCATGGGTGCAAATATTTTTGATGTTGCCATACTGATTCTTTGGCAGGAGTGCTAATTCCGACATTTGTTGCCAACTAACTATAAAACATTGTGGCATAGGCAATTAACAGGTACTAGTACTGTCCACGAGATTAAAAGATACGTTCTAATTTCCATTTCAGAATTCTTTAATAACATTAACTGTACCTTGGTTTTTGAAGATGAAAAATCCGGCAAGAAGAAGATACGCTCGACAGCGAAAATTGTACATATTGTCACCAAATACAGCAACGGAACGGAGAAGACTGTTTCCGAGAACTTCAAGAAAAGTGAACTTTTTCGACCTTTAGAATGGATGCGTGTGTCTGGGAAATATGGTGAAGGAATACTTCAGTTGAAACCGAATTATGAAATTGTATCGTTACAGTCTTTGACAATTCAGAAAGAGAAAATTGAATTGAAACTTTCAGAGGCTCCACCTGGTTGTATGAGCCAATATTAAGCGCAACAAAATATGAAGACGATATGAGAAGATTTCTACTTAAATATAGTCCAAAGGAGAGAAACGAAGAAATATGCAATATACAAATCGAAGATAATTTTGGTGAGGCATTGTTTTATTACGAATGCTGTTTTACTGACAATGACATCGAAATGAAGTGTCATCGGGTTAGAAAAAACAGTTAGGTAAAATTAATTGATATTTTGACATACATATGCATCATGTCGGCTATTATGTATTTCCCTACATTAATTTCACGGTCAGTTATTCAAAGGGTGGACCTCCTTCAGTATTTGTGCACGTTCTTGGAAAAACCATTCACAGTATCTGTAAAAAAGAATTTTTTTTTCAAAAAACAAAGAAAAGAAGTTCTTTCAAAAACCTAAAGAGCCACAAATTGAGGATAAATCCGAATATACATTTGAGAAATTGTATTTGAAGATCGAAAGTGATCAACTTGTTTCTGAAAACAGTTCTCCGATCAGTTTGACAAGGATGCTGTATGAAGCAATTAAACCAAAAAATAATAATGGTGTGCATACAAAGAATAATCAGAGCAGCCAAACAGATAAGCTCGGATGTTTGAAATCTAATATACTGGGACCCATTGCAATCCGCGGAACTCAATTGAAATGGGGGACATGCATATATTACATCAGTTTACTTCTATTTAGTGTATTCCTTGCATCTCCATGGATATTTAGAACAGTAGTATACTACTTATATGAAAGAAACATATGACTCGGGAGACGAACAGCCGCAGAAGACAGAAATTTGAAGGAACATGTTGGAGTTAATCTGACTTACTTTTTTGGCCCACTTCATGTGCATTTTCTAATTTGCTACGTGTTGTTATCCATCGATTTAATTTTGTTTAGCATTTTGCGCAAAAAAGTTAAACAGATGTACAATAACACATTGGTAACATCTTTTGCAAGCATGCATAACATATCAAAGAAAAAAGTGTTACAGTGTGCGGCTTATATCCTGTTAGTACCACTGACTAAATGTGGGGTGTTCGGAGTCATTTTCTGGATTAAGTTATTGCCTTTAATTGTTACCATGGTAACAATTTTTGTGCTTCCTACGTTGTCTCTTGTGTTGATTCTATTATGGAACTTTTTAAGATACCTTATTCCGGAAATTAGTGACAAAACCGAAAAACAACTAATAAAGAAATTCAAAATGGACAAAGTTCTCCATAAACACTCAGCTGTATGTGATGAAACAAACTCTGAATCAAAAGAATACACAACTCCATTTGCGGCAACCGCTATACCTGTGCCTGAAACATCTATACTTACACGGGAAAAGTCTAAACGATTACTAAAACTTGTATGTGAACGAATTCTCCGGATACCTCTTGTGTTAATAGCTATAACATCAGTAATATCCTTTGTTGTGTTAATGATTGAATGAATTATTTTTCTATTTGAAGTTGCTGTTTATACGCTGATAGGACTTGTACTGAACTCTTCACACGCCGTTCAATATTTCACAGCCTTTACTGTGATCTGGTCTTATTTTTTTCAATTGCTTTAATGGTATAAGTACTAAATACATGAACTTCAACAAAGCAATACACAAAATTTAATTATCAGAAAACAAGGAACAAGTGGTTGAAGTGATAAAAGCAACATCTGAGGATCAAGAAAATACAGCTTTCAAAGTTCTTCATACAAGTGACAAAGACCCAGCATTCGAAATTCACTCAGGGGCTCCAAAGTGGTCCACATCAGGATTGGTCTTGCTTATGGATAAATATGATCAGCTTTATATTACCAAAAAGTTTTTCTTTAAAGCAAATGTCCTTGATCATCCATATTGTCCGGGAGGATTATTTGAAAATTTTATGTCCTCCCTAGGACGATTTATTTGTATATTAATATTTTTGTTGTTGGTGACATTTGCAGTGCTTGCTTTTGGTGATAAGTATGAAATTTCCATATCTAACCAATTATTAGCCACATGTGCAGGTGGCATAGTGCCACTTTTAATACAAAAGTCGAAAGTGATCTTCTCCAAGCAGGAAGAGCCAGATGATGAGCAGCTTCAAGAAAATATTAGTTTTATGGCAAAATTTCACAGCTTGATTGAAAGCAGCGATGAATTGTGGGATATTGGAAATGAACAGTTTATGTGAAGAATCTAGAATGTAATTACCATTACTCACTAAACAATGAACAACTATTGCGGTAAAACTGAAAAAAAAACACTGAAAATTTAGTCCTGTAAATGCCGGCAAAGTATACAGGAGTGAAAAAAACGACAATTTCTGACGTGTGTATCCATGCAAATTCAGATCATTGCTTTATAATCTAATTTGTTTCTCCTTTGTTTTGCATTTTTGTAAATAATTGCATTTTCTTATATGGAGCAAAATAACACACAATAAAAATGTCTAAATCACATTCAATGGTTACCACTGCCAAAAGTCAGGTTGTCTTAGTCAAACACATTGATTAACACTGCCAAACGGGAAGACTATCTAAGTAAACAAATATAGTCTCTAACATTGTAAAGTTCGAGGTTTATCCGAGAACTTTAAAATGTGAAAATTTAACTATCGAGATGTGAGAAATTATCGTAATAAACCGGAAAACAATGTTAGAGATTTTTTCTCTAATTCCTACTCAATTTATTTGACGTAAAGCGATCTCCATAGTCTCCAGTCGCCAGTATGCCGCCATTTTGTTGCTATCATCGTTGCTATGTGTATCATTGCGCCTTTCATTGAAAGGGGTGTTGAATGTAATATTTTTGATAAAAAATGTCATATCATCAATTAATTTAGTTATTTTAGTCATAAAAATGTAAAAATCAATTCGCTAGACAATGATGCAGGTGTTAATTTCATCAACATCCGGTTGCACTATTTCTAGAAACTGACACGAGACAACCAATCAGCAAGTGAGATCAATGTCTAAACATGTTGATTATTAAGTTCATCTAACATCATTTGGGAAGTATTTATTTTGAACAAGAATTAGAGAAATAATAATATTATCCACACACATTTACCTTTACCTAGAAGTAAAATTATTTTAAGTCTAACGCAGTGATTACAAATCCCAAACGGTCAAATTGTTGTAGCCAAACAATGATTGTCTTAGTCAAACTATGCTACCCAGTAATATTGTGATAAGTAAAACATGGTTCCTTATACAGAAAAATAAGATTTTCTAAAGTCAAACACAATTTTGACTTATACCACACAGTTATATTTTCTGAAACACTTAACATACACCAAAGGGCCAGATTATCTATAATTAAAATAAGGATTACCATACTTCGCAGTAGAAAACAATCATAATTTATTTCATAAAGTAGGAATGTCTACAGTCTAACTCGATGGTTATACATTACTCTCACAAATTATTACTAAGTTCAAATACAGTTATTACCAATTCAACTTGAAGTCAAATACAATGATAAACAATGGGATACTTCAAATCAGTCAGGTTTTTGAAAGTCAAATACAATGATTGCATACATTCCACACAGTCAGACTGTTTATTTTCAAGCAAAATTATTGACTGTTCAACACACACTTCAATCAAACACAATGATTACCAATTTCCAAATCATGGATTGAATGTAGACAAAATGATTCAACACAGCCAGTCTTTCTATATAAAACACAGCAAGGTTCTATCTGTATCTGGAGAAAACTCGACTGAAGCTTCACTACTGAATAAAGTACCCAAGAATAGTGTTAAAGAGGAGTCCCACTAGTCAGGAGAAAAGACTCTATGGTTGCGCGGAGTTTTCCTTTAAGTGTTTCTTGTGACTTATCGTTGACAAGTTTGTACATGAGTATGAGCCGTTGTTCTCTTCTTCCTTCTGACAATGGTGTCCAATCTAGCGTTTTGATCATGTCACTGACACTAGATGTTCTCGTGTAATCGTTGTAAACAAATCTTGCTCCTCCACGTTGGATGCATTCGAGACGGTCAATGTCCTTCTGTAAGTATGGGTCCGATATTGTTGAGCTATAGTCTAAGCTGGATCTGACAAGTGAATTGTATGCTGTTTTTTGAGTGTTTTAAAAAGGGCTTTTAGGTTTCTACGAAAGAAGCCTAAAGTGGAAGCTGTCCATGCAGTTTGAAATTTTATTGATTGTGATGACCATTTCAGGTTGTCGCTAATCAGTAGCAGTCCAAGATACGGGTTTTCGTGTGCATTTCCTAACAGGTGGGTGTTCAGTGAATAGGTGTAATGTTTTGGCTGTGTACTTCTATGTATCGTCATCTTGTTCATTTTTATTTGTTTTGTCTTTGTCATGCTGTCCCAGTTCGTGTTGGATGTGAATTTCCGTGATTTTGGATTTGTGATTTTAGAACTCCCCTTTTCCTCGTTTTGCCGGCGTACTTGATAGCATTGAATTTCCTTCCCCATGTTGACGCCCAATTTTCTGATGACTTTAGGTCTTTTTGAAGTTGACAGGAGTTGTACTAAAAAAGTACCAAAATGTCCGTCACAAATGTTGATACCCACTTTTTCACGATTTTTTCCCATTTTGCATACACTAGGGTTGGATAGGAGTGATCTCTCAAAATACTGCGGGTCATTTTGAAGTAATCACTGATATCAGTATACTATATTTTTTTTATTTTAGATACCAGATCTTATAAGACCCAAAAGAAATGCAGGCCAGTATCAAAAATAAAGCATAATTGTAATGTTTTCTCTTGGCAAAGGGGGAGTACCTGTCTTAGTTCTTCGGACCTCTCACAATGATCCTAAATAGGGAAAGAAATCAGGTACCTATTCTAAGTGAATTATGCATAGCATAAGTATTGTATCCAATCCCATACAATCTGTACTTATACTCTCAATACTCGGAAACTACCGTAATATTTCATTCAAATGGATATAATATCTCTAACCAGAGACTCCCTGGAGCCTGTATCTCTCACCTGGCTTTCAGTTGCCACAATCAAGGTAACATTGTAAGTTATACAGTTGATCTTCAGTTTCTAAAACTTTCGTAGCTCAAACACCTCCAATATCTTGAACTGTTTTTAATGTCTGATCATGTTTTACTATATTTCTTTGTTGGGCTTTTTTGACAAAAATCGGTCTTGCTAAGGACCACTTTCGACACCAGTTTTGAAGTCGAGATTTCATTTTGTTAATGGCAGTCAAAAAACAATTTTCAACATAGGTTTTGAAGTCGCAACATCAATATCTACTTGGAAATAAAATTTCATTGAAATCGGACAATGTTGAATTTTCCCGCCTTTTTTGGCGGCCGTTTTAAAAATGGCGGTCAACGAACAATTTTTAACATCCGTTTTGAAGTTTTGAAATCAAGACCAATTTGGAAACCAAATGTCATTGAAATCGGACAATGTTGAATTTTCCCGTCTTTTTTGGCGGCCATTTTGAAAATGGCGGTCAACAAACAATTTTCAACACCGGTTTTGAAGTCACAACATCAATATCTATCTGGAAACCAAATTTCATTGAAATCGGACAATGTTTAATTTTCCCGCCTTTTTTGCGGCCATTTTGAAAATTGTGGTCAAGGAACAATTTCAACATCAGTTTTGAAGTCGCCACAGCATGGCAAACATTTCATCAATTTACACTTAACCTTCATCTTCTATAGTTTTGGAAATAAAAGGTGAAAAATACGAAAATTTTAAAAATTCGGCGAAAAAAGGGCAATAACTCCTACAAGGGTTTATGGATTTTCTTCAAAATTCAGGGTGGGTAGATCTTGATATGCTGAACATTTTTGCAATTTACACTTGACCTCTATCTGTTACACTTTTTAAAATAAAAAATAAAAAATGCAAAAATTTTGAAAATTTAACGAAAAAAGGGCCATAACTCCAAGATTGGTTTTCAGATTTTCTTCAAAATTGCACAGTGGAAAGAGCTCATCATGCTGATCATTTTTACTAGGTGTCAGATTTTTGATATCTTTAACGGTTTTCGAGTTATTAGCCAAAAACTGCAATTTACCCCTATGTTCTACTTTTAGCAATGGCGGCCATGTTGTTCGACAGAGGGACAAACTGAACATCAGATTTAGAAGCTATACCCTGATGATGAATCATGCCAAGTTTTGTTACATTTGGCCCAGTGGTTTCAGAGGAAAAGATTTTTGAAATTGTTGACAGACAGACGGACGACGGACGCATAGTGATGGCAAAAGCTCACATGGCCTTTTAGGCCAAGTGAGCTAAAAAGGGGCTAGAATAGGATCTGGTGAAAGAAACCATATAGTAAAGGGGACCAATATTTTAGCAACTCAAAATCTGTTGTTCTAGTGCACATTTCAAAGTAGTACATCAAAGATGTATAAAACACAAAAGATATACACATACATAAAACTTGGGAATATACAACATCATCAATATCCCAAAGCGACTCTCCTAACAAACTTCATACAAATAATCATTTTAATTACTTTAAAATCAAACGTCCGATACTTCAAACTGAATGTGTATAATTAACTCGCCAAATAACTTGATCATTCTAAAATACTTCATTTTATAATTAGTGAAATTACCCACTGATGTCACGCACAAGGGCGCAATTACTTTCATAGTAAGTCGCCCCCAAACCAATCGAAGAAGAAGAAGAAGTTGAATTTGGTCTTGTAATGAACGTATTTTACGATAGAGCAGACAATCATCTGCAAAGAGTCTTACTTGTAATGACACTTCCTCTGGGAGATAGTTGATATGGATCAGGAATAAAAGTGGTCCATGGACAGTGCCTTGTGGCACCCCAGAGTCTACTGTTGCAGATGAAAAGAATTATCCTTCTATGATAACACGTTGTTTTCTCTGTGTTAGAAATGATGATAGCCAGGTTAGTAGATTTCCATCTTTTCCATAGTGGGCAAGTATATGTAGCAGTTTCCTGTGTAGTGCCGTGTCAAAGGCCTTGATAAAATCCAGTATGATAAGACCTGTTTGGAATTTTGAGTCAAAGTTTTTCATGATAGCGTGAAGTGTAATAATTAGTTGACTTTCACACAATTGACCTGATCTAAAGCCATGTTGTAGGTGTGTTAATATATTGTTCATTTCAAGATGTGTCGAACAACGGCAGTAGAGTACCGAAAGAACAAGGGAAGTGGTGGTTACAAAAATCGAAGTCCAGAGACAGGGAAAAAACGGCAACAGAGAAAAACAAAGACAAAACAAGGACATGAGACAGCCGCAATGCACGGAAATAAAAGGACGACGTAAAGAATTAAGGCACTCATAGTGTGAACTCCCATGAAAACCGGGAGTGACATTAGGTGCTCCGAAAGGGTAATCATGTTCTGCTTAACTAGTGGCACCCCTCACACTATCAGTGCGTCAATCTAGGGTTGAGTTAAAACCGGTTATGTCAAATCTATGAATATGTGAAATCTAGCTGAAAATGTCCGTTTCCATTTGGGACACAGACACGTCGTATGTCAATGGTGTCATGGTGACGGCCATGGGATTTCTGAAGGGATGAAAGTAACAAAGGCTGAACAAATCCCTGACTAAACAGCTTTTTGGACAGCGTTTTTACTTTTATAAAAAATCACTGTATACACCACCTGCTCGACAGTAACGAATCAAATGTGAAATGTACACTCATAGGCTGGAGAGGTAGGTATATTGCTGCCCAGAAAGGGAAAGTTCACAATTGGGAAGTTAAAGTCATACAAATATGTTACATATAATATCTTCTAAAAGTTTACAGCATACACTCGTCAATGATACTAGACAGTAGTTGCTTTCTCCATGCTTGTTGCGTTCCTTAAAGATGGTAATTACATTTACCAGTCACTGGGCAAAGTATCTGAGTTTCTCCATGCTTGTTGTGTTCCTTAAAGATGGTAATTACATTTACCAGTCACTGGGCAAAGTATCTGAGTGAATAACTAAATACCGAAGTTACTGTGAATTTAAATTCTGCATATGCGCATTTCGACAACTTATGTCTCTTCAGTGCAGATAAAATCTAAACGTTTGGAAGACCATAAAATCAAATATGTTAAAAAAAAATGATAGAGAACAAATGCCCAATATGATCTAAATGTAAAGCCAAATTCAGCTAAGGACAGAGCTTTGCATGAGGGAGGTACTCATGAGTTTTCAACAAAATTTACAAAAATTTAGATATTGCAAGGTTTGAAATACAATCGGCTTTCGTGTCAGCACCGAAGCACTGACTGCTGAAAGGATCTTTTGGATATATCTGCTATAACAGGTGCTAGTTCTTCGGCACAAATGTTCGGTATTTTATTTGGTAGTCCATCTAGTCCACTTGTTATATTGGTGTCAAGATTTTCAAGAAGCTTCTGTAAGCCAGTGATAGTAATGTTTATTTTTACTGATTTTGGGGTATGCCTTTCCTGATATTTTTGGTAGAGGCTCCTTAGATTTTTCCTGTAGATACTGATTTAAACTGATTGTTCAAGAGTTCAGCATTGGTTTTGCTATCTTAATATAATTGACCTTTCTCTTTTATTGGTGCCGCTCCGATGTTATCATTCTTTTTATTTAATATACATCCAGAAGGGTTTGCCATTACCACTTTACAGTGAGTCCTCCAGGATGGTATTTACATGTTCTCAATTGGCTTGTCTTAGTGATTTCTGCACAAATCTTTTGTGAACTTTGTAGCAATACCAATCCTCCTTTTTCTGGGATTACATAGCTTATCATTTTTCTCTGGATGGCTTTCTTTAGCTTGTGATTTATTCATGCCAGGTTGTGTCTATTTGATGTAAGATTTGATGGTATATTATCTATTTTCCATTATTGCAAATAAGCCATTCTTTTGCTTTTTCCGTATGATGTCTATTAGTGAATTTACTTCATTACTTCAGTGTTAATGATGGTTATACTGAATTTATTCATGTTCTGTTTGATGGTATTCATGTCAGCACGTTTGTAGATGAAGACTTTCCTTCGTTTAGGTTTGTTTTATGTTGGTCTTAAATCAGAATCGATGACAAACATATCGTGATCTGATATCCCAGGTATTGTATCACATGATTTAACTAGTGATGGGATGTTTGTTAAGTACAGATCCAGTTGTTGGATAAGTCTGTATCTGTTCCAAACCAAAATTGTCCATTATAACTTACAACTCTTGATGTAATTGTAAAGTGTTAGCTCCATGATTTACTGTGATATTTATCCAGTTAATATGAGGTAAGTTAAAATCCCCTGCTAAGATAATGATTTTATCCTCCGAGTTTCTTGGTAAGTTTTCCAATGATTTGTAAAACTTCTATGCCTGTTTTTTTTTCATTTTGTGACTGTAATTCTGTCCATACAGTTTCAAAGTTGGAGTTAGATAGTTGTATAACTCTTCCTGACTGACATGAAATCACCACCACCCAATTTTTGTTTCGATCTTTTCGATAAACCATGCTACTAAACCCTTCGCGGAATATCTCGCTGTTGGTGTATTCTGGTGCCAGCCTGGATTCATTCCCAATAATGATGTCTGGTTTTATGTATTTTTGTAATTCATATCTCTTGTTTTTTAATACTTTGACAATTCATTTCTAATTTTCTTATATTTTTCGTTTTGATTATATGCAAAGACTGCTATTTTGAATAGATTATATAGATGAAAGTGTATTTAGTCACAACTTCATTCTAGCTATAAATAGTTTCGGGCGGCCGTATGCACTTAGACTGAACGATGAATCAACTAACGGAAGAGGTGTTACTTATTGATAATGCACTTAAATGGTAAGATAGTTCAAGCTCGAATGAGTGGAATGTGAAACTGTCGATGTTTTGACAGTCACATTTACAACATATGCATGAAACGCTGCTGTGTTGTAAGAGTTCAACTTTGTTTGAGCTTTATTCCAAGCATGCAGAGTGGTATTATATATCGCAGTTATGGCAACAAACTGCACGTTGATGTCCCCAAGTAACTAAGGTTTCACAGTAGCCACATGGATATATACTATCTGGCCCTGGGTGTTAAGTTCTATGTCTCCACTCATCAGTATGAAAAATATTACACGGCGAAGCTATCTTCCCGCTATTTTTTGCTGAACCAAAATATATCAGATGTTTTAGTGTGTTTCAAGTTCCCAATATCAAGTGACAAAATATGTAAAATGTGTAGGTGGAATAGTTTTACCTAGCTGATGGAATACTTATGTAAAATAGTGGGTTTTCTTCAGTTGACTTCAATCAAAAATAAAATCCCACAAAATCAGACTTTTCTTACAAAGATGACAATACTTACATGTACAAAATTTAACCAATGTCTAAAATTTGACATCAAAAGTAACAACTTGTGTTTAACTAGGGCAATCAGATTATAATGTAATGCATTATGTTAAATTTGCTGGTTTGTTTTCCTGTCAGATAAACATTCTTTACAGTATATCTTGTATCGATTACTTTTATTTTCGGATTTATTTTTTTATTATTCTAGATGTGAATGATCTGTTTCGTTTTGTCTTTATAGCCGAAAAATGTTTGCATTTTGGTGTCATATATCTTTGCAGATTCATCAAGGCAATGAGATCGCCAACACAGGGCGATACTTCACTTCAGTATAGTTCCAGGAGATCACAAACACACAGGGATAAGTCACTTCATTGTCATAACAGGAGATAACAAACAGCGGGATAAGTCACTTTAGTATAGTACACGGAGATTACAAACACAGAGGGGTACGTCACTTCAGTATAGTACCAGGAGATTACAAACACAATGGGGTACGTCACTTCAGTATAGTACCAGGATATTACAAACACAGTGGGATAAGTCACTTCAAAGTAGAACCAGGAGATTACAAACACAGTGGGATAAGTCACTACAGTATAGTACCAGGAGATTACAAACACAGTGGCATAAGTTACTTCAGTATAGTTCCATGATATCACAAACACAGTGGGGTACGTCACTTCAGTATAGTACTAGGAGATTACAAACACAATTGGGTACGTCACTTCAGTATAGTACCAGGAGATTACAAACACAGTGGGATAAGTCACTTCAAAGTAGTACCAGGAGATTACAAACACAGTGGGATAAGTCACTACAGTATAATTCCATGATATCACAAACACAGTGGGGTACGTCACTTCAGTATAGTACCAGGAGATTACAAACACAATGGGGTACGTCACTTCAGTATAGTACCAGGAGATTACAAACACAGTGGGATAAGTCACTTCAAAGTATATTTCAGCATAGTTTCGAAAGTTTTTGGGCTAGGTGGAAGCTACAAAAGGTTGAATTTGATAACGTTTTGGAATGGTGGGAGATTACGAAAGTCAAAATTAAGAGTCTGGCAATTGAAATTTCAAAGAAATTAAAAGTGTCAGATATTATGGTAAGAAATTGGGAGGAAAAATTGGGAAACCTTGATGAAAATACCCAAGAGCAAGCTAATGAAGCTAGCAAGCTTAGAGACAACATTAAAAATTTTTACGATAAAAAGTCTGAAGCAGCTAGAATTAGATCAAAAGTTAACTGGTACGAAAAAGGGGAAAAATCAACGAAATATTTTTTCAACTTAGAAAAGAAAAGGGGAGCAGAAAAACTTTGGTCAAAAATTAAAACACCCCAGGGAAACTACAAAGAGGATATAGATTCTATTTTAAACGCTCAGCTAGATTTTTACGAAACATTGTTTACCTCAGAAGGGTGGGATGTTGAATCAGCAAATAAACTGCTTCAACATCTCAACAAGACTCTTTGTGACGAAGATATTGAAATCTGTGATGGGGATATTACCCTGGAAGAGATTTCTAAAGCTGTTATTTTACTTAAACTTGAAAAATCTCCCGGTGAGGATGGTATAGTAAGTGAATTTTATAAAAAATTCTGGTATTTAATTAAAGATGATTTCACCTCTGTTGTTAGAGAAATCCTGAACAAAAATATGTTGTGTGAATCTCAAACACGAGGAATGATCACTTTACTATATAAATCTGGTGAGCGTGAAGATATAAAAAACTGGCGACCTATTAGTCTCCTAAATACGGATTATAAAATTATCTCAAAAGTATTCGCTGAGCGACTAAAACGTGTACTTCCTAACATTATAGACGAAGACCAGAAGGGATTTGTCATGGGTCGTAACATATATCAGGGAAATAGGCTCCTGCAAGATATAATTGACTATACTGACATGGAAGATTTAGAAGGCAGTATCATATTTCTTGACCAACAAAAAGCTTTCGACAGGGTAGAGTGGGG
>MJUU01014000.1:2110-16678 GCA_002080025.1 Modiolus philippinarum | reverse complement strand
ATGGTTGAGGTTGGGGGGGGGTGGTTACTTGCATTACACATGCATTTTAATTTTTTATGTATTGTATTGTCACTCGGATACGGACAATTTTATGTAAATGAATATTTATTACAAAAATGACTGCGTATTCAATATTCCCGCGGAATGTAATTTTGAATTAGGAAAAGGGGATTTTTTCCCCGAGATCTTTCATGCAAATGAGACAGAGGGCCGGCACTTGCTCGTTGTCCCCGAATCAAGTTCCTAAACAGACTCAAGTCTGAGCGTTCGTCACGACTTGTGATCTGTAAATGTATACTCGCAATTAGACACACGGGTATTTTGACGCGCTTGCAAGTAATGTTTTACTGGACGCGACAATATCTCGAAATTTTAATTCTAGACGGACAGGAATCGGCGGAAGGCTGTTAGCGTGTCACGTTAAATTTGCATATGGTAACGAAAGGATTTTGTCATTTATTCAAAGCTTCACGAAATTTTGCAGAAAAAACACACGTTCAATTGACATGATTTTACGAAACCGAATAGCAAAAATACTAGAAATACAAAGCAGTTAGAGTGGATTCTGTATTGTGTACCGTCATACAGTCAGGCTGCTGGAGACTACGTCTTGTATATTTTTTGACTCACGATACACTCGATTATTTAACCCTACTTGGTATTATGATACGCTGATCCAGTGGTTAAGGGGTCGGACTGGCGACCAGAGGGTCGCGGGTTCGAGCCTTGACCGACGAACTTATGTTTTTGCGACCTGATGTTTTCAAATAAAATTAAATTCTTGCAGTTTAACATAAATATATGCCTGAAACGTAATTTAGAAAGATGGGTCAAAGAGTGCTCGCTGCTTAACTGCCGGCTGGGGAGCCTAGTCTGCTGGTAAAACACTGTCGCACTACCGAAGAAAAATCAAACTCAAAACTTCCAAACTTCCAAAAATTTGGTAAAGAGTTGTCGTGTATTTCAGTAGACATCGTCAGTATCATTGAGAGGCCAGTATATGTGTATCTTCAAGTCACTGGAATCCGAGACCAATTCAACAGATTCGTGTAGAAGATCCCGCCGATATTCATTATTACGTAAAAATGTTAAAAAAAGGATTTTTCTACCAATTTCTTGCATTTTTAACAACATTTCCATAAAAAACGGGGATGAAAAATACCCTTTGTCTGCGAGTCTCTTCAAATGTTCATATCTCCTGTAAAACCTCTTAAAAATATTTAATGACCCTATAGCAAAAGATGGATGTGAGAGTAAGATCGCCAAGTGTAGAAAACGCACGCGAATTTAATTTAATGCTTTATTTATTTATGGAGGATTGCTAACAGCCCGAAGGCCACGAATAGCTTTCCTCAACAGAAGTAACAAGACATATATACAATACAAGACAGTACAAGATATATACAAGACATATATACAATACAAGACAAGAACATTTAAGACATACATACAGTATAAAATGTTTTTGTCATATAAGAAGTATGGCTTATCTTGATAAGCTAGAACGTTAGAACCGTTTGCATTTTATCAAAAATTCATATACATAATTAAATATTGTACA
Source organism: Modiolus philippinarum (assembly GCA_002080025.1). Classification (NCBI taxonomy): domain Eukaryota; kingdom Metazoa; phylum Mollusca; class Bivalvia; order Mytilida; family Modiolidae; genus Modiolus; species Modiolus philippinarum. The sequence goes on along the minus strand of MJUU01014000.1, from coordinate 15,117 downwards.
ATTCTGAGAAGCAGATAAATCTTTACTCCCATATAGCAGTATATTGGTGACATAATCCTTACAATAGCGTACAAATATATCAAACTTAACATTCGGACACAGTAATTTTTCTACATTATTAAATAGCTCCCTTCTTATTAGATCATAGAACGGACAATGGAGAAAGAAGTGATCAACAGTTTCAGTTGCACCAAGCTTACAACGATTGCAGCTTCGACTTGGTATTAAATTATACTTAATTATACACGCGAATTGTACCATGTACACCACGTAGGATGGAGCTAGAAGAGCGTTGCCGTCAAGAAAAGGGAAAATTAGTAAGATCTAGTAATAGTTAAAACAAAATCATCTCTTTTATCACAAATTTTATTTTTTGTTTTATAATAATAAGAAAAAAATAAGAAAATTCGTTGCTTTTTGTTACAGCAAATGAACTGAAGACCAGAAAATTTAAAAGACCATTTAATATGTTGTCCCAATTTGGATTTAATCAAATGATGCGGATGGGTTGTATAAAGTCTAGAAAAATCATAACTGACAATAGATGAAACTAGCTTATTTATAGATTGTAATTATCTAAAACTTCAAGGGAAATTTCACACTCAAAAAGTATTTTACACAATAGTTTTTTTGTTTTTTTTTGCAATATTTTATTACAATGTGTCAAGTCCCTATTTTTTTCTATATTTTCCTATAAATATGACCATTCCTATATTTTCCCTATAAGTCACTAAAATCCCTATAAAGCCCTATGTATGAAAAAAAAATGACAGCCAAATTTCAAGAATGGTTAAAAACATTTATTTGAATGTTTGTTCTTTTTATTTAAAAAGGATTTTTTTCAAATCCTGGATTTTTTTCAAATCCTTTCACATTATATTGTATTATTAGCTGTTTCTGGTATAGTTAATTGTAGTTGTACCATCTATCAGATGTACCCAGGGTAATAAAACTTTAGCCATGCTTACTGATACACTCATACCTTAAGATTTTTCAAAAATGTTTGTTACTTTTGACAAAAACTACTACCAAAGAATCTGAAATATAATCTCTTTAAATTTCTTAAATTATTTTTTTTAGCACATCTCAGTATCAATAATATTTACTTATTGCATTTGATGATTGTCTCTTTAAGTGTAGCTTGCTTACAAAATCAATGTACTAGGCAAGTGTATCAATTACATGTAGTATGGTTCAAGACCAAAATTAATTTTTAATGGCAGATACTCAAACGCGTATAAACACCAATTGCTCAATGAATGCTGATAAACTCATATTAGTAAATTTTAAATTTGCTCATGTACTTCATCAGTTTTACCCAAGATTTTCGATCATGTTACCGACTTACAATAACTAATACAAAATGACATCTGAAGAAAGCACAAAAAAGTATGGAAGCCGGATGCGGCCATTTTCGCGTTTTCGCGTTTTCGTGTTTTCGTGCTGTCATTCAACAACGCGAAAAGGCGAAAACGCGAGATCAAGAAAGCGAAAACGCGAAAACACGAAAAGTCGAAAACGCGAAAAGGCGAAAACGCGAGAACGAAACGCGAAAACATAGAGACGAAAACGCGAAAACACGAAATGAAATAGATCTCGCCTTTTCGCTTTTTCGCGGTAAACATCTCGCGTTTTCGTGGGTAAAATCTCGCGTTTTCGTGTTTTCGCCTTTTCGACTTTTCGCGTTTTCGCGTTTTCGACTTTTCGCGTTTTCGTGTTTTCGCCTTTTCGCGTTTTCGCCTTTTCGCGTTTTCGTGTTTTCGCGTTTTCGCCTTTTCGTGTTTTCGCGTTTTCGCCTTTTCGCCTTTTCGCCTCGGATGTTTACATCTCACGCATGCGTCAATAATATACAAAAATGTGGTCGTCTCAAAATATTATATTGATCATACAGAAGAATGACGGCCACTGATTAGAGGACACCCCGAGTGTCCTCATTAAACGGTCATCACGATTAACGTTACTCTCTACGTACGCCTTAACGATAAGTCAATACGTATACGCCTTTGTATACCTCTTAGATGCATCATTTCTAGTAGTAATTTATTATTTTTACAAATACCTAATAATTTATACGGTTTTAAGTGGTAGTTAGTGCTGTCAGTTTTGACTCTAACTTACTTATTTGTTTGAATAACGAATGTAGTGACTGTCTTTTTCTTTGTACTCATACGGCCTACATGTAAAAATACGCGTCTAGCTCGTAGCAGACCGTACATGTAGATTCATACGGTCAGACCGTATGTGTATGGTCCGACCATACGCATACTCATTGGCGGATCCAAGGGGGTCCGGGGTTGGAACCCCCCTTTTTTGACAACAATGCAGTTTTTAATGAATATCCTGATATTTTACTAAGAATTTCTTCTGACCGTACTTTGTACACGTATGGTCCAAAATAGTACGCGTGTGGTCTTGAACATATACACGGTATACATTAACCTAAAGACGAACCCCTATGGTCGCAATAAGGTCTAATGTTAAATTTTGTTCCGCGCTTGATGCCTCTTTTGTAGTGGACCTTCCGAACGCCATTCTTGTACAGTCGAGATAAATTTGATTCAAAAGTGTCAGAACAGTTGATGAAAATATTTCTTTTCAACAATTTCCAATGTTAAACTATTGTATGTTCCACGCTTACGGTCATGTTTTGGTTTTTTTTTTTTTGCTTTTTTGTTTTTTGTTTTTATTTTATTTTTATTTTGCTTTTGTTTAATTTTTTTTTGTTTGTTTTTTGTTTTTGTTTTTTGTTTGTTTTTTTTCGAACAATTTGTGTGAAGGATTTTACATACATCGTTCCTGTAAAGTTTGGTTAAATAATTTTCATGGTTTTCAAACGAGAAGATGAAAATGTAAAAAGCTAACAGACAACGGAACTTTTTGTTTTCTAATAGATATGGCTGAATCCTCTATATTGGTGATAAGGTGTTACTTTTACAGAAGTTATCCATTTACTTTGGATAAATTTTCCAGTTACATGATTTTTAGAAGGAAAACGGGATTGACAAATTATTTTAACCGGAATTCGGGATTCTACATTTATTTTCACGAGAATGTGGTATGAGACCCTCTCCTACCCTCCCTCTTTATTGAATAGATATGATTAAACCAACCACGATTTAAGTGGTGATAAGATGTGGTTAAATTATAAATATACAAAAAATCACATAATTTTTCTACTAAAGCTATCAATATAATATTTTGAGACGACCTCATTTTTGTATATTAATGACGCATGCGTGAGATGTAAACTTCCGAGACGAAAACGCGAAAAGGCGAAAACACGAAAACGCGAAAAGGCGAAAAGGCGAAAACCCGAAAACACGAAAACGCGAAAACACGAAAACGCGAAAAGGCGAAAACGCGAAAACACGAAAACGCGAAAACGCGAAAACGCGAAAGCACGAAAACGCGAAAAGTCGAAAACGCGAAAAGTCGAAAAGGCGAAAAACACGAAAACGCGAGATTTTACCCACAAAAACGCGAGATGTTTACCGCGAAAAAGCGAAAAGGCAAGATCTATTTCATTTCGTGTTTTCGCGTTTTCGTCTCTATGTTTTCGCGTTTTCGCGTCCGGGGTTTCGCGTTTTCGCGTTTTCGTTCTCGCGTTTTCGCCTTTTCGTGTTTTCGACTTTTCGTGTTTTCGCTTTCTTGATCTCGCGATTTCGCCTTTTCGCTTTGTTGAATGATAAAACGAAAACACAAAACGCGAAAACGCGAAAATGGCCGCATCCGGCTTGGGAAACACTTACAGAGGTCTTCTCCCCTTTAACTAATTAGGGATATTGGATTTATAGTTTAACTATATATATGGGCTCATTAACATAAAATGTCTATGTTAATCAAGGGCCAGGTGAGCGATACAGGCTCTTGAGAGCCTCTTGTTATTGAAAGAGAACCCTGAATGATTACTGGTATATAAGAACAATCTATAAGACTGACAACTCTCTAAATCTGAAAGGATTTTGTCACTGTTTATACATTAATAATACTTGTTTCTGAACCAATAAGATAAAATGCTTACTATATATTTATTCTGAACCAATAAACTTTAAACATTTATTTAAGAAAATCCTATATATTCCTATAAATATGCTGTAAAATCCCTATATTTGCCCTATAAACATAGAAAAAAAATCCTATAATCCTATATTTTCTAGACCGAAAATGGCTTGACACCCTGTTATTACTAACCCCTTAATACAAGTAAGTGCACTAGTGGAATGGGTGAACAATTTTGTAGTTTAACAGTTACTCGATGTCGAAATAAAACGATTTTTGTAGCGATTTTTGAGAAGCTTTAAAATCCAGAACATAAAAGGTATTGTGTTATTTTTAGTTGGAACTGTGAGCGTTTATGTACATTTGTAAGGTTTTTTGTTCACGGTATACGTCACAACTTGTACTTAAAAGAGTGCTTGACTTGGCCAATTCGCTGGACATCGAAAAAGTTTTTTTTTTCAAATGATAGAAACGCTGTATGAAGCTTTGTCGACAGGTCCAAACACATGTTTTCACCAAGTTGTCTCAGTTTTGAATTAATTATGTTTACAAACAGCTTAGGAAGTGACTCATAATATTAAATTTTTAAAAATTAATTCTGTTGGTGACCTTACTAATGATTTTATCTTTATACATATTATGAGGATGGATGCTTGTCTGCACTTTCTCTTTTACACAATTTTATACTATAATTGGTCAAAACAAGGTTGTTAGTTTATTTTCGAAGGTGTGTGATATTTAGGCCATTTTCTAAAGAATCGTCGAACTTCTTTATCTGCACTAATGCTTAAATACAACCAAAGACTTATTTAAATGAAAATCTTTAAATAATAAAAGAAAACATCTTCTAGAGCGTCTTCGGGTTTGCTCGGACGGAGGGGGTAACCGGACACTTATCAACTAATCAAATCACGTACTCATCATTTATACAGTCGTTATGCGCGTTTTCGGCTTCTTTTGACATCATTTGTCTTACAAGACGTTGATAGTTCCACCATTATGCGTTTCATTTGGTGTTTAAGGTCTATAATAGCAAATATTTGCTGGAACCGCTGGTCTCCAATACTAAACCAATGGAAATATATCCTGAAGTATGTTGCAGAGAGAATGTATGAGAGAATGCGGATAGAATACATGATTGGGTGGGTCAGTGCATAATATTGTTGTTATAACTTGGGGACACACCGTAATGTGTGATCCCAATTACTAACCAATACTAATAACAACTTATCTTTTAAATACTAACGGATAATGTACCGGTATTTGTATGTTTTTATAAACAGTTTTACCATTCAAATTTTTATATTAAACTGATAGTTGTTCAATTAATTCCTCACATAAATCTATGGAGTAGTTTCTCAAATTGGAAAATCTTTGAATTACTTTCAACTAACCTTTATAGAAAAAGGCTTATGATATCACAGTCGATTTAATTTAATATCTCATTGGAATTTGTGGAATTTGATATTCTTAATATTAAGAAAATACATTTTTATCTCAATAGGAGAACAATTAATTCCATTTTGTCATTTTATTTGTTCTTTATCAGATTTGGGAAATGTTTCGGTTAATAGGTTTTCCAAATGTTTTGATTTGTCGAAATGCGCATTTGCAGAAACTAAATGTACAGCAACTTCGGTATATTGTTATAAATTACCACTGGGCCGATGCCACTGCTGGTGGACTGTTAATCCCCGAGGGTATTCACCAACCCAGTAGCCAGCACTTCGGTACTGGCCCGAAAACCGAATTTTTATCTAAAAACTTGCAATATCTAAACTAAAGAAAATTTAGTTAAACCTGAGGAGTATCTCCTTACCGCATAACTGTCCTTAGCTGATTTTGGCTTTCATTTTTAGATCTTATTGGTAATTTGTTTTCTATCAGATTTGACAAATATTTCGGTTTATGGATTTTCAAATATTTGAGTTAATCTGCATTGAAGAGACATAAGTAGTCGAAATGCGCATATTCAGAAACTAAATTTACAGTAACTTCGGTTTTATGTTATTTATTAGCAATCCTAATTTATGCATTTTTGAATTTAAACAATATCAAAATTAAAAGCAAACAATTGTTAGACCTTCGATAGACACACAAAACTCATTTGTGATATAAAAGTACCTTTCATGGGAAAATTAATGATTTCGAATGATATAATTTTTACATTTTTTACATCAGGAAACCCTACTTAAACTCCCACTACACAATCAAGACAGGAGATTATTAAAAATCACACTTCTATTTTAGCATCCTTTGGCATCAAAGAGGACTACGAAAACAATCAGCTCCCTTACATGGAGTATCTCCCTCTTGCATAGCTCTGTCCATAGCTGATTTTAGGTTTCCTATTTAGATTCTATTGGTAATTTGTTCTCATTTAGATTTTACACACATTTCGGTATATGGATTTCCAAATGTTTTGAATTGATCTGAACTGAAGGGACACATGTTGTCGAAATGCGCATATGCAGAAATTTAATTTACTGTTTAATTCCGGTATTTTGTTATTTACATCTACTGGGTCTCTGAACTTCATAAGAATCTATACAAACAGAGATTCATTTTAGGGTCTTGCAGATAATGTACTACATAATATAAAATCGTTTGGTTTTATGCACTCTAAACATTTTTTGAAATTATAGATTTCCTATGTTTCGGTTCTAGTGCTGCTGATGAGGAATTAATTTCCGAAATGGCCCTACAGCTCATCAAAATTATAGCAGTTGGAGTTAACATATGTGTCATAGTCTCATGTTCATTTACTACATATCATTTTGTAAAATACTAAACCTCTTTTAAAGCCCCTTACTACTTTATTGACCGCATGGTCAGAGATGGCCTGAAAAGTTACTTTGATTCAGTCTTCTCCACGAGCGGCGTCAATCGGATGTGGATTATAAAAAAAATCTAAACATCTCCTTGAACAGCAATTCTCAACCAGTCTCGCCCATTACCATAGCACGCAATCTTTTGATTTTTCCACTTTTTCTCACAATTTCGTACTTATATCTTTGGATATACATTGACGAAAATGCACGTTTGAAATCTAATCTTTATGTCGAAAGTGATATTTATAACTTCCTAACTTCCCCATTGTAAACTTTCCTTTCTTAGCAGCAATATACATACCTTTCCAGCTTATGGAGTTTACATTCACAGTTGATTCGTTACTGTCGAGCTTGTAGTTAATTCAGTGATTTTTCAATATATCAAAAACAATGTCCCAAAAACTGCTAAGTCAGGATGTTCATCCTTTATAATTTTCATCCCTCCAGAATTCTATGGCCGTCATCATGACATCATTCAAAGAAATAAAAAGTCTGTGTGTCAAATGAAAACGGATATTTTCAGCTAGATTTCACGTCTTGACGGATTTGACAAAACAGCTTTCGACTACACCCCGGATTGACTCACTGATGGTGTGACTGGTACCGCTAGCGGAGCAGGACATACTTAACCTTCCGGGGCACCTGATGTCACTTCCAGTTTTCATGGGAGCTCACACTCTTTATGTCTTAGTTCTGAATGTCGTCTTTTTATTTCCGTGGCCCGTGGTTGTCTCATATCCTTCTTGTGTCTTAGTTTTTCAGCGTTCACATTTTTCCATGTCAATGGACTTTGATTTTTGTAATAATCACATCCATTGTTCCTTCGGCATTCTACTTCCGTTGTTTCACCATTGTTAAAACTTATTTCGTAATTGGTGATTCAACTGCCAAAGACTCGTCATTTACTGTATTTTACTTATTTCTATTAAACAATATTTTTGATATTAACATTTTTGAAAGTATGCAAATATTCCGGAAAAATACGGCAAAATAATTACCGGTGAGAGGATTTCCAATAGCTACACCAACAGCTTGAACAAGAAGCACTATACTGAGACTTCTACCATACTGGTGAGGTTTGACCAGATTGTTTTGTGACATGTTCCATAAAACATTATTTCCTCCTGTAAAGGTAAATTTCAATATTAGGCTGAAGTTGACTGGAAATGTATACCACTTTTTTTATTTGTAAATGAGTCACATGTCTACACGTATAGCATATACACTGTTTTTTGCACATAACATTTACTCTTATTATTCTGCAAGGAGACTTTGTATCGCCATGCCTTTACCAGTTACTAGGTCTGTAAAAATGGCATTCTTTTTTTCTTAATATTGCACCCACTGTTTAAGTTTTTATCTCTAAACTTGAAGTTCGCTAAAATACATTTAATTAATGAATTTTAAACTGCTTTTTGAGCACAAAGTATTTCTGAACGAAATGTCATAGCAATGGCGGATCCAGACTTTCTGCTAAGGGGGGCCCGACCAATATTTTTTTCAAAAGGGGGTCCGGAACCCAATATTTTTAAAAACCCCTAGGAATTTTAAATATTTTCCGACCTAAGGGGGGGCCCGGGCCCNCCCCCCCCCCCCCCCCCCCCCCTTAAATCCGCCACTGCATAGACACTTCAAAACAGTTGTTTATGACTCAAATCTCTAGGATTTTTTTTATAAATCAAACGAGACTTATTAGAGGTCTACTTATCCGTAGTACTTTTAGATATTTTGTTGCGGTTTGCTATGATTTCATATCATCTAAGGTCGAGAAATTGAGCAGTTTTGCCGTTTTCATCGTATGTCAGCGATACCCGTAATTGGATTAGCACAATAGGCTGGTAATTGAACATAGCGATGAAGGAATTGAAGAGATTGAAAAAAATTCATCTGATGATATGATTATGACACTGAATCTCTTGCTAAACATTTTCATATACTCGATCAGTGCGTACTATCTATTCAAGAGTATATAATTGTTTTTGGTACAGATCACAATGTCATGGCGTAGGAAATAGTTCGGTGCTTGGCGACTATTTATCAGTTTATCTCACCCTAGATCAATTATCTGAATACACATAATTTAAGAGGTGTATCTTTACTAATGGTTTGAAGCGATTTGTTCATGTTTTGATAGTTAATACTACAAATATTCATACACCACCGTCTCCTCAGTATCAGGCGGACATATTATTGATTGTCTATTGATCGTTATGTAATAGAGTTATCTTTCTATAAATTCTGTGTTTTTAAAATTGACCAATAATTATCATATTTATGATTACATCATTTTTATTTTAACACTTGATCTAATTAAAAAGTATATATTTTCATTAAATAAAATATTATATAGATATAATGGTCTTTACATTCTGAATTTTGTTAATTTAAATTTCTATTAATAGAATTTACATGGAAATATCTACTTTTTTATATATTAAATGTTATTATTATCATCAAATTCACATTGCTATCAAGTTCTTGTGTAGATCCTGGCAGGAGATTCAGAAAATCTACACTGTTAATCTTAAATAGCTCAAATCTACTTCTGCAGTACGAATAAATTTCAAAACTATGAAAGAAAATGGTTCATTAACAGAAGTAAGAAACTAATTTATTCAGTTGAAGCTAAGAATGGTTTAGTAGATACCACATCCGAATCATGTAGCAGACAACCTAGTCAAGCAACACTTGGTGTCCGTCTGTCAGTCTGTCACTATTGTCATCACTGACGTACATCGTCTCCTGCTACACTTAATATAAATAGCACAAATGATGTGTATTTTTAGATTTTTATTTACTGAGCAGGGCAGAGAACACCAATTACTATTCCATAGGCTCGAATAATAACATTTTGAGTTTTACCATCCATTTCTAAATTTAATTGGTACATATGTGTGCACCCTCAAAACGTGCGGAATCGAGTGAAGTAACTACCATTAAATTTTTGGAGTGGAATGTCAGTTTCAATTTTCCGGGATTTAGAAAACCCTGAGAAAATATAAAGCAGTTCAAAAGGTCAGGTAGTGTTCGGGTACAGCTACGAATAATTGAGTATTTGTGGTTGTCCACATTTTAAAAACGAGAATCAGAAAAAAATGAAAGGATATGAAGTGAATGTACATGTGACAAAACGCACACGATGCACAAAGAAAACTCCGGTTTATCAAGGAAGGGTTTTTTATAACTGTCTACATCTTGATATGAGTTAACTTATACCAATATAGTTTGAGCTGAAATATTTCATCATTGATATACATCGTATATCAATTAATTTTAGAAAAAAAAGATATGGCCATGTCTTTTCTTTTAAAATCCTTAATCGTTCTGATTCCATGCGTGATGTTATCGATTTCGAGTAGTTGCTTATCTCTGTATGTCTCTAGATGTTGACAGGCATTTGATTCAATTAAAATAAAATAAAAATATACATGTAACTTTGTATTATCTAGTACATGTGCAGTTTTGACCCCCCCATTTTCAATATTGCTAAGAAACACAAAGGGCTAATGGTGATCCTGAGAGCGTACGACAAGAAGAATCCAGAGAAACGAACCCTATAAAAATGAAATAAAAAAAATCATAAACATAAACGCATCTTTTTGCTTTGTTTTGTATTGTTTTGTTTTTTTTGTTTTTTTTTTTGTTTTTTGTTTTGTTTGTTTTTGTTAGTTTGAAAATGATCATTTTCAAAATTGTACATGTAGTACAGGTATGAGAACAATCGAGTATCCTTGGATATGGGTTTACCCATATCTTATCTTGTTTATATTCATTTTGGCACCGTTGTTTATCAACAAGTCACTGGAGTATGTCGACATCATTTACCCACAAGAACCTAACAAAGCAAAAAGTGATTCTAAAATACTGCCTTTTTATGAATTTAAGTAGAACTTCGATCGCTTGAACTGCAATAACTCGAACACCATGGATGCCAGGGATTGGATAATTGCAATCAGTAATTGAAATTGATTGCAATCAATTACAATTTTTGAAGAAATTGAAAGTAATTACAATTGACTTACAAAAAGACTTTTAAATCCCATGCCCCAGACATTAATGGCTTCAAAGACAATTTGTCTATATGTGTATTTTATGTTTTAATTTTAACTAATTTAGTTTAAATATTGTTAATATTTACTTTCCCCACTTTGCATGACTTCACAGAGGGTATTGGATGATTTCATACTTCAAAATAAACTCTGAATGCAAATGCAAACATTGTGTGCAGCTCAGTTCCTGTAAAGAGAACTTTTAGAGCGACATATTAGGATGGGTGATAAAACTTTGGAAACATTTATAATGAAAAAAAAATCCAAATACTTCATGGACCAATCTGCTTTGTCATCTCTTAATATCAATTTGTATTTACTTAAGGGCATATCCAACAGTTTCTTGTTATCGGTCATTTTCATAATAATTAGATATGCTGTTAAATAAATGCCCAGGATTCCGTTTTTAAACAAGTATCCAGGATTCCGTTGTTAAAAAAGCACCCAGGATTCAACAAAACAAATGCAAATTTTAGCAAATCTCTAGTTGGTAACAAAGTCTGCCAAATTAAAAGGAATAAATTAACCTTACAAAAACAATGGCAATTTCAAAATTTGTGACGTTAAGTATCCTGGAAAAAAATTGCCTTCTTCTGTGTTTGTTACTATCTCTTTTGAAACTATTGGATATACCATTAATTCTATGCTAAATTTGTTCATGCAAACTACAAAGAAAATGTTAATCGTTCTATGATTTAGAACTGCATTTGACTCCGGTAATAATATAACATTACATTATAATATGATGATAAATTTGTTGATGTTTTCTTTCTTCAAATGTAATTGCAATATAATCAATTACTTTTTAAAAGTATTTGAAAACAGAATCAAATACTTTTCAAAAACCACTGTATTTGCAATGTAATGTAATTGAAGAAAAATGCAATGTAATTGAAAGTATTTATTTACTATTTAATGTTATTGAATCCAACCCTGATGGATGCCTCCAACCATTTTGTGGTCCCTTTTGTTAAGTTTGAACACAGTTTCACCTCGAAATTATTCCCAGGGCTTGGTCCCTTGGGTGTTCAATTATCGAAGTTCGACACTAGTAAAATAAAAACTAGATTGGATAGATTTTTATAAAATGGGTGATTTTAATTTCACTTCATTGTATTTCAAATAAACCTTTTCTTGACTAGCTCCATCTTGTGGGTAAATATGTCTCAGATGGAACTATTCGCATGCATTTGTTCAACTGTTGACGACTTTAATGAACGTAACATAAAAAGTTTCGCAACAAGGTGACATATTTCATAAATTATAGGATACTTTTAAGAAGTTTTGTAGAAGATATTAACATTTGATATCTTTTAATATGGCTTGACTTGCAAACAGCTTATTACAAAAGACATTTTCGATCCTCGTTTTTTTTATATAGATGTTGTTAAGAATACTAGAAACTGATAAAAATAAATCCAGAAAAATTTAGATGCAACCTATTGCTTATTCTACACGAATCCGTAAAATTGGCTTTGGGATCCAATGACCTGAAACTGGCGTCTCACTGATACTGCCGATGTCTACTTTCGGGAAGTTTTCAGTTCGATATGTCCTCCGTAGTGCGACCTTGTATTACCAGTGACTAGGCTAATTGAGCTAGCCAACAGTTTAACGGCAATCACTCTCTGACCCATCTTTCAAAATTATGTTTTTTTATGTTGTTTTTTATTTTAAAACATTTTAACATGTTGTTAACAGATCTTACCAAGGTTCTTCCCCGTATGTTAATCACTTAACCAAACCCACGGGGGGGGGGGTAACTTAATATATATTTTGGTACGGGTGTGTGGACAGTAAAATTTTAACCTACCCTATTCATATATTTTGCCAAGGCGAAAAGGGAGACCCTTTCATATATTTTATGAAATTTGCTTCCTATTCATATATTTTTGTAAAGTATAAAGATCATATGGATAATATCATTTTGCTTATCTGAAGTTTAATTTTGCGGTTATATATTGGATGATAAAATTTGCAACCTTTAGATATGTCCGAAGTAGAAATTCAGACCTATTGATATATTTCTTCTGATATTTTTAGACCTTATCATATATTTCAGACCTGAAAAAAACAGACCCTTTTGGGCCGCACATCCGTACCTACCTTTATATAGGAAGTTAACCCC
>MJUU01013998.1:22174-40826 GCA_002080025.1 Modiolus philippinarum | reverse complement strand
AGTGTAAGCACTGTGGGACATCAGCAGACAACGTGCACAGCATTCATTATGAAGGTGAACCATTAGATAATGCTGATATGACCATGATGGTAGCCCAACATAATGATCCTGATATTCAGAAAGTTCGAAACTGGGTGGAAAGTGGCACTAGGCCATCCTATGATAGTATAACAGGAGAAAGCTATGTTATACAGTCCCTGTATAGTCAGTTGAACAGATTAGTGATTCGTGACGGATTGTTATGTAGGAAATGGAAGGTCATAGGTACATCACTGTCCAATTTCCAAGCCATTGTACCATTGACACAAAGACGAAAGGTGTTAAATTTTTGTCATGACATTCGATCTTCCGGACATCTAGGTGTTAACAAAACACTTAGCAAAATAAGACAGAGCTACTTTTGGCCCGACTTGCAAAATGATGTAAGACGATATATAGCAGGTTGTGACATTTGTTGGAGAAGAAAGCATCCCCCTAAAAAGAAACAAGCACCTATGCAAATAGCACAATCTGGTGTTCCAATGCAGCGAATAGCAACAGATATTATGGGTGAGCTTCCTGAAACTGAAAGTGGGAACAAATATATATTAGTTGTCTCGGACTATTTTACTAAATGGACCGAGGCTTTTCCTATGGCAAATATGGAAGCTGGAACTGTGGCCCGAATTATCGTGGAAGAGGTTGTCTCCCGATTTGGTGTTCCGCATTACATTCATTCAGATCAGGGGAGACAATACGAGAGTCGGCTTTTTAAAGATATGTGTTCCATGCTAGGCATAACCAAAACTAGAACCACACCATACCATCCGAAATCAGATATCAGATGGTATGGTAAAACGTTTAAACCAAACCTTGGAAAACATGTTAAGTGCATATGTATCCGATCATCACAGGGACTGGGATAAACAATTACCGTACGTTTTGATGGCATATCGAGCTACAGAACATGAAACTACAGGTCTTACTCCCAATTTCATGATGCTAGGTAGGGAAACATCTACCCCATTAGATCTGATATACGCTATGCCTACTACACTTAAACCTGTTACGCCTCATATATGGGTTTGGGAACTTCGGGAAAGAATAGAAGAAGGACATGCCCTTGTTAGAAAATATTCTGAAGGAGCCATTCTAAGGCAAAAGACATATCATGACAAACGGGCTTCATGGGAACGATTTGAAGCTGGCGATTTGGTCTATGTCTACTTTCCGCAAAAGAAAAGGGGATGTACACCCAAGTTTACGTCATTTTGGCGGGGACCATTTACAATTATACGTAAAATTTCTGAGGTTCTTTATGAGGTCGATTGCGGTAAAAACAATGAAGCACAAATTGTACAATGTGATCGATTAAAAAGAAAAGTCAAACAGTTGCTAAGGGGTGAAACTCTCCCTGGAGATGAAGTAGACGAAACTGTTGTCATAGGGACACAGGAGAATGTAGAAGATGTATTTCCTGTAGTAGAACAGGGAGTTGAAATGTTGATGACTTAGTTCAAAATTCAAGGGACGCCCGACCTCGGCGTGTTACTAAGCCACCGGATAGATACGGTGATTTCGATTACAGTTAGATATGATGAAGTCAGCTTTGGTTGCCTGTATATAGATGTAAATACGTTATTTTGTTTATATTTCCAGAAAAAAAAACAATGGTGAACACAAAAATCACCCCCAGGAAGACAAAAGAGGTAGTGCTAATGACACCATGCTTGTTGTGTAGCAAGGAGTTTGCTAATGAAGAGCTGCTAAAAACACATCTCCTACAATGTGTCAAAGAGAAGACCCAGATTCAATGTGAGATATGTGGTAATATCTTCAAAAAAAAAGAATATCTGAAACGACACTTGAAGAATATTCATGACAAGGTATCAACTTCAGGACCAAAACCAGTAGAGGTTCAGATTGAAGAAAAACAGGACGAGAGAATTGTCGAGAAAGATGACGACGAACAGAAACCCGAGGAAACAAGTGAAGAATCTTCGGACGAGGAGAGTCGTGATGACGACCTTGAAATATACAATCCTTGTGACTTAATTGGTGAAATTTCAGAAGATGACAGTCAGAAGGGAAATCAGACTGAAAAGGACAAGGAGAAAACTGTGCAGGAAACGCACAATGATTTGGAAATGGGGAGAACCATAAGAAAGAAATGTTCGCCAAAACCAGTATGTGCACCAATTAAGAGAAAGACGGAAGATCCAGTAGAAGAAAGTGCATGTGGAAATCAGGATTCTGGTAGTACTGAAGATGTGAGTTTTGCCACTGACGCTGCTACGGATACTGAAAAACCACCTAAGAGAATGAAGAGTTGTAATGACTTTAAAGACCAGTCAACTCAAACAAGTGTGGTTAGGGAAAGAAAGATGGTCAGAATCATATCCAAGTTTGTCAAAGATGGCAAACAAGTAGAACAGATCGAGGAACATGAAATCGAGTGGATGATCTAAACTGAAGAAAATGCAGGAAGCATAATTGTAAATAAAATCATATTTTAGTCTTTGTCATTTATTACTCATCCCATTTGTTTCGCCAAATACTTTACCAGAAAAATGTTTGATTTTGATTGTGAGATTTCGCCCATTTCCCTAACCTGTATCGTTTTTGAAAGTAACCTTCCCAAACGTTTGAATAAGCTGGTATGAAAGATCGCTGATTTGTGAAGTTGGAACTGTTTAGGGATTTATATGTTGTAATATGACATGGGGTCATATTTTTGGGCATTTATATTTTGCTTCCAGACTGTGTGTGGGACAAATATAATTGTTTTGTGGTTTCATTGGACATGACTTACTTTGTAGCCTCTGTGGCTACTGCAGAAACAGTTTGCATAAGGGTAGTTAGAATTTTCTGTTTGGAGTTTTCAGCTGGTTTGTTAATTTGGACGGTTTCACGAAAGTGTTTGGGTTGGAGTAGTTAAGGTCATGCGAGGACGCATGAAGTCGGAGGCGTTGGTAGTGTAGCGAAATCAGTAAATCATCACTTCACTTGTATAATTAAATCAACACTTTACTGCAACCACCAAAACTTACCTGGATTGTTTATCATGGAAACCAAACTGGATATCATTGTAAATTTATCAACAGCTAATTGTTTCAAGTAAATCGTGACTGATACAATCTTTATTTGTTATTTATATCTTGTACAGATGCTCATGTTCATTCAAACCGGAATATTTCAATGTATAAGGGGTCATATAGATGTAAATTGAAAAGGGAGATTCTCAACGATTCTGATTGGTTCATTCCGGGGTGCTTTCCGTCGCGTCCGCGTCCTGAGTACTTAAGGGCCGCGTCACTTGGGTGAAATTGTTCTAGTCGTTGAAGAAATTCTGTGGCGGAACCACGTTTGTTGGAGAACAAGGTAAGACAGGGTGTCGAACAATACAGCCGTTTGCTGGGTTTGGTGTTGTCCCTCTGGCGACAACTTATGACCCACATAGGCTTGTGATTGTTTAGTGAGGGTTTGTGTTACCTTTTGCAGGGTCCGGTGTTGAAACCAGCGGTTACAACTTACGACCCTCATTTGGTTCAGAACCGTTTTTTTGTGTTTTTCGGGTCGAGACAGGTTTTGAGGTTGGTTAATAGTTTTCTTAGGTGTTCGAAAGCGGGTTGTGTGTATATATTTAAATAGGCGTTTCATGTAGTTTATAGTTTAGATTAAATGATGTGTTGTGCTAGTTTGAGTGACTTTTATTAATTTGCAAGGCAGCCCCTGTATATAACTTAGTTGATTGGTTTTGACATTGTTTTAGTTATAGTTTTGTCATTGTTTCAATTTTTTTTATAACAAACTCGATTGACAGATCCTTAGTTTAAACTGGAACGAACCCAGTGATATTGTTTTAAGGTTACACGCTACAGTTGAAATGCGCATATGCAGAATTTAAATTTACAGAACATCGATATTTAATCATTTTCATACAATGGTATTTTTGTCAGAAGATACGACAGTTGAATATGTCTTCACAATATAGTTTGTCCAAGAAATTCATAGTAACAAATTCGCCTAAAAATAACAACAGTCACATTTGTGTAAATGCATGTTGCATTGAAGACCTTTGATGAGTAAGCAATTCAAGTTATTTTGAAATATTAACATGTTATTTGATGTGTTAATATTACATTGACAAAATTTCATATACATGTATCTTCTTAGTTGATATTTGACCTTGTGGATTCTCTTTTTGAGAGGATGAAATCAGCAATGTCGCACACCAAGTGAATGTGTACACTTTTAAAAGAATGCAGACTTGCAAGCGGTCGTCTTGAACCAACTATTAGGTTTTCATGAGGAAATTTCATTGTCGAAGGCCTCATTTTGTCTTCAAGAAAAAGAATAACAATAAAAACGTTGTTGCATTGCTTGTTTTCAAAATGTTTTGTAGACACTTTGTCTAATATGCATTTACCCTATATCATTTCAAAGTTAAATCAATGCATTCCAGTATTTTCTTAAAGAAAATTACAACAATGTCTAAATCTTTTTGTGAATTATTATGGATTGATTATGTTCAAACAGGGCAAATATTCCATTTGTATCATTTGATTATTCACACAAAATTAGATCAGATGAATTATCTACAATTTTCCAGGTCAGTTACCTTAAAAAGTAATGATTAAATACGCTATAAGCGGCAAAACAAATTTTCCTTCAACATTGTTGTTTTGTCTATTTTGGTATATGTGATATTGATTTTACTAACTTTTTAAGTCTGTTTGTCTTGAAGGATATCTAAATATTTAATGTACATACGCTTTCTATTTAATAACGAAATGTTTTAATATTGTAAAAAGATTGTTATGTTTCAAACGTGTGATGAAGTATTTAAAAAAAAATAAAAAAAAATAACAATTTGCAATTTTCCTTGCAGTTTGCAAAACCAAACAAAATACCACTTTTAAGCTTGAAAAAATATTCTCAAATACTGTACTTTTTTCACCCTTGAGACGTACTTCGTCCTTGGTCATCATGGATATATCATGCGAGCTCATATGTGTGGTGTACTATCGAGGCAAAAATGGAAGAAAGGGAAATTTTAAAATACTAGAGGCTCCCAGGACCCTGTATCGCTTACCTGGCTTTCAGTTGCCACAATGAAGCTAACATTTTAAGTTATACAGTTGAAGTTAAGTCTCTCAAATTTTGTTAGCTCAAACACCACCAATATCTTAAACTGTATTTAAAGTCTGATCTTGTTTTACTGTATTTCTTTGTTGCCCATTTTTGACAAAAATGTACTTGCTTATGATCACTTTCAACACCAGTTTTGAAGTTGAGACATAATTTTGTAAATGGCAGTCAACAACAATTTTTAAAACCATATTTTTGAAGTTAATACATCAATATTTTTCTGGAAACCAAATTTGAAATAGGAAAATGTTTGAATTTTCCCGCCTTTTTGGTGGCCATTTTGAAATGACGATGAACGAAAAATTTTTAACATTGGTTTGAATTTGCGACATCAATACCCATTTGGAAACCAAATTCCATTGAAATTTGACAATGTTAAATTTTCCCGCCTTTTTGGCAGCCATTTTGAAAATGGTGGTCAACAAACAATTTTCAGCATCTGTTTTGAAGTCGCAACATCAATATCCATTTGGAAACCAAATTTCATTGAAATCGGACAATATTGAATTTTCCCGCCTTCTGTGGAAGCCATTTTGAAAATGGCGGTCAACGAACAATTTTTAACATTGGTTTGAATTTGTGACATCAAAACCTATTTGGAAATAGAATTCCATTGAAATTGGACAATGTTGAATTTTCCCGCCTTTTTTTATGGCCATTTTGAAAATGGCAGTCAACGAACAATTTTCAGTACCTGTTTTGAAGTAGCAACATCAATATCCACTTGGAAACCAAATTTTATTGAAATCGGACAATGTTGAATTTTTCCGCCTTTTTTGGCGGCCATTTTGAAAATGGTTGTCAATGAACAATTTTACACACCAGTTTACACGTTGCCATGGCATATGGCAAACATTTTAATCAATTTACACTAAACCTTCATCTTCTCTAGTTATGGATATAAAAGACGACAAAATATGAAAATTTGAAAATTCCATGAAAAAGGGCAACAACTCCTACAAAGATTTTTCGATTTTCTTCAAAATTTCAGGGTTGGTAGATCTTGATATGCTGAACCTTTTTGCAATTTACACTTGACCTCTATCTGTTACACTTTTTAAAATAAAAAAAAATATAAATTAAAATTTAGAAAATTTTACGGAAAAGGGCAATACTTCCAACACTAGATTTCGGGAATTTCTTTAAAATTGCAGGGCGGGTAGATCTTAACATGCTGAATATTTTCAATCTCCATCAGATTTTTGAGATCTGTAACGGTTTTCGAGTTATTTGCAAAAAATCAATTTACCCCTTTGTTCTATTTTAAGTAACAGCAGCCATGTTGCTTGGTTTTCGGACTGTTTACCCTGGTGATGATTCAGGTTAAGTGTGGTAACAATTGGCCCAGTGGCTTCTGAGGAGAAGATTTTTTAAATTGATTACAGAAAGTATCAAATTTCTTAAATTTGACCAATATAGGGCAAAAACTCCTATATGGGTAGTGAGATTTTCTTCAAAATTTCAAGGTGGGTAGATCTTGATATGCTGAACATTTTTGCAGTTTAAAGTTAACCTCTATCTGTTATAGTTTTTGCGATAAAAAATTAAGAATATCAAAATTTTGAAATTTTCACGGAAAAAGGGCAATAACTCTAACATGGGTTTTTGGATTTTCTTCAAAATTGCAGGGCAGGTAGATCTTGTCATGCTGATCACTTTTGCCATGTCAGATTTTTGATATCTGTAATGGTTTGTGAGTTATTTGCCAACACAGAAATTAACACCTATGTGCTATTTTTAGTAACGGCAGCCATGTTGTTTAGTCCTCGGACTAATCGAACACAATTTTGAATCTAGATACCCTGGTGATGATTCAGACCAAGTTTGGTTCAAATTGGCATAGCGGTTTCAGAGGAGAAGATTTTTGAAAAAGGTTACGACGGACGGACGACGACGGATGCCAAGTGATGGCAATAGCTCACATGGCCTTTTAGGCCAAGTGATCTAAAAATGAAAACTCAGGAAACGCACCAAAGGTGCGAAAACCGAGTTGCGAATATTTGTTATTTTCATAAGTACATCATTGGACATGCAAATAGTTGTACATTCTTATATTTCATTCAGAGACTCATATTGAAACTTTTGCAGGATGTTTGACTTTTTGTTTTAACTTGGCTAAAAATTTGGCAGGGGTTATAATCTAAATGATATATAAAGCTGATACAAAACATTCAAAGTCCCTTTAAAAAAAAAGATGGGCAGGGGTTCCCCTTAAAATCTAGTTTTTGAATATTGCTGAGATCGTTAAAGTATGTATCAGAATACCTTTATTCTAAAAATTTCAGTTTTGTAGTTTGGTTTCCATGGCAACCAAAAGCTCCACTATCCATTAAAACTCATTTCAGACCACAATTTAAAAAATGATTGGGCAGGGGTTCCCTTATAATCCAGGTGAAATCAAAAGAAATAAAATGACAGGAGTTCCCCTTATAATCTAGTTTATGCATATTTCTAAAATTTTGCAGACAAATATGTAGCAGAATACTGTTTTTCAACGATTCAATGTTCTGGTTTAGTTTCCAAGGCAACTGAAAGCTTCACTATCTATTACAACCCTTTTCAGACCACCATTCAAAAAAATTTTGGCAGGGGTTCCCCTTATAATCCAAGTAATACGTATTGCTGAAATCAAAACATTCTGACTATCCCTTTCATAAAAAAAAAATTGTCAGTTCCCCTTATAATCTAATTTATATTGTGCAGAAAAATATGTAGCAGAATACTTTTTTCAAAGATTCAGTGTTCTGGTTTGATTTCCATGGCAACTTAAAGCTCAACTATCCATTACAACCCATTTCATACCATCGTTGAAAAAAAAAACTCGGGCAGGGGTTCCTCTTATAATTCAGGTAATATGTATTGCTGAAATCAATAATTTACAAAAGATCAGAATAAGCAAATATAATTTTTTTCATCTAAGATTTTATTTAACTGGACATTGCAAAAGACATATAGAATGCTTTTTCATATAAATTAATTACCTCCCTTACTTTTATTATCTCCCTTTTTAATTTTGACTTTTCATTAAATCTTATTTTTAAATTAATTACACCCAAAAATAGTGTGTTGGAGTACATAATTAGAACTATGATATGAATTAACATGTTCCAGCAATATAAACTTTTTTAGCTATTTTCTATTATCAAATAATACCAAACATGTGATTTCAGGTTTAATTGAAATGTTAAATGTTTGTTATATTTTAAGAAGTTGTGACCTTGACCTTTGTCGCACAAACCTCAAAATCAATAGGATTCCTCCTTTAATCATAACTCATGTCTGTGCGAAGTTTCGTTTAGATATGATATGTGGTTCTCAAGGTATCATGAGGAAACCAAAAGTTGATGCCCGGACGTCCAGAGACCATTCATCAAATTATAAGCCGAGTTCGACTTCGTCGCAACTTGACTAAAAATAAAAAAAAAACACGTCGATTCAGAGTTAGCATATGCAAATGATTACTATTTAGTACAATTCTTTGTCATTTATTTTCTGCCTCATTTATATCTAACTTTTCATTACATGCACATCTCTGTAATGTGGATCAATAGTGAATTAAAACTCCTAAAAGATATATAGGAAAATGAACAAACCGACGTTTCAAATTGTTTAATTTTAAAAATTATCTTAACAAAAATAACGATATATTAACATTTCATTATTCCTTGTAATGCTGTTGATTCTTTGACATAAACGACATACTTGTATACATATATATATATTTTTTAAGAGATATGGTCAACAGATATTGCAGCTTACTTCTAACAGCATGGTTCTTATAAATGGAAACACATCAAACAATCAAACTAATTTATCAGTATCCATGGCATTAGCTTTTATGAATAAAGTTAGGTGAGTATTTTGTCTCTGTTGCTTCCGTCTTTAGGCGATTCTGAATGATCTCATGTAATGCCAATTATGTAATATTCGTTAGCATGCAAAAAAAGATTTTATAAACATGCAAACATTATCACATGTTCATATCACAAAAAATAATCAAATATATGAACAACTCAGAACGAAAAAAGGTTTGTTTTTGTATTTTCCGAATGTTTACTGTGTTTTTCTCTGTTCTAATACTACAGAATGTTTCGTAAGAATATGGTTTATAATTTTTTTTATTTATTGTTGAATTCGACAGGAAGTAACAAGCAGTGTTACCACGATTTCCAAATCTTTATCACTCCTTCATCGGTGAAAAATGAAAGCGGTTGAAGACCATTTTTCTCATATTTTGTAAAGATATTTATTCTTTAAAAGGTGTATGCATAGGTTTGATTGCCTTTGTCAATAATTAAAAATACCGTCTAATGCTATGACTGAAAAAGATCTTCAATAGATATAAGTCCCTGTGCAGAACTGTGACTCAGGATATTATTTTTCTTCATTATAGTACTGGGATGACTACTTCTTTTCTTTGTTCTGGACCTTTCAATAGGGTTTGCGTTTTGAGTTTATGCCGAACACTACAGCAACGGAAAGAATTGGTGTATGCCCCATAAAATGGACCGCAATTCCTTCTGAAAAGCCGCCAATACTATTGCAATTTACAATTTTTCATTTTTTAAAAAATAATGATGTCTTTTTTGCCATTTGGCCTGTCAATTCGGTTTTGATCTTTTGTCATTACTTTTATTCACTTAGAATTACAATTCATACTTTTAATGCACATGTATATAAAAAAATCTCAATTCTATAATTACATATGTTCAGATAAAAAATATGTATTCAGATGAAAATTACTTTTTAAAGGTAAGAATAGAATATCTTTAAGGATATAGTAAGGTGAAATAAAATAAATCTACGATTTTAAATTGATAGCATAAATCTAAAGAGCATTGGTGAGGGAATAAAATCAGCTAAAAATATTGATAGGTCATGGACCTTGTTTTCAAGATATTTCACATTTTAAAAGTGGACTGGAAATAATCTCTTGGACTTTTACCGTAGTATGACATGGAAACATTACCGATTTCTTTTCCATGGAAGGAAAATCTACCATCTAGTGATATCTTGCTTACTGCAGACTTTGACGACTAGACAATTGGGTGTAATAGGGCAAAATATATTGCATATTAATAATGGGTAAAATCCGCGAAATCCGAATGACATTTAGGAATTTCAAAAACCTCACCTTACTCCATCCTTAAGACGCCGTACATGTGAGATATGTCAAAGGTCCACATATAAATAAATATCGTTGAAATTACTACTCAAAGCCAAAAAGGGGGGTGGGGGTATAAGTATTGTATTTCCACACATAACAAAAACAACTAAAATAAAAATAATTGTGGCACCGTTCTTAGTTTTCTAAATATCTGTAGAATCAATCCTTTACCTATTTTACAGGAAAATGTCATATGAAAAATGAATAACATGCACAGTGCACTACTATAAATAACACTACTGCAGAATGTACTTGAATTTCGGATCAATATCACAAATATCTTATAAGTGTTTGCAATTTATAATTATTCTGGTGTAACGTTGGCACTTTGGTCAGACATGTATTGATTTTCTGTACCCAGAGAGCTAGATTGAATATTGAAGGAGTGTTAAGTCCATAATAACTTTTTTCAATTATGACTGTTGAAAGATGAACGGAAAAATTTTCATCTCACAAATGAGAAAATGCATTTAACAATTTATCTAGATATGCTTGTTGTTTATTCCATATTCTTCTACTTTCACATATATAGAAATTGTTGGTTAATTTACGGATAATATTATTCCATTGAACTGACAGGCATAATTCGGAAAAGATTTTTTTACTTTAAACTTGACTGTACATAAATGCAGAATATACTTATGTAATGTTGTTTTTTTTATTGATGTGTTTTTTTTTCTGAGAGGGATTTTAAAATTTTTTCGTTTTATTATTGGTATTTAATATAAGTTATTCGGATTTGTAGCGTTTTATGTTTTATTCCTGTGTAGGATATTTTGGGCAAACATTGTCAATTGTCTTATCATCTTATCATCCAAGGCTTTCGTAGCTAATTTAAGGTCCTCAAGCTAAATTTCGATAGGTCATAGATTTTCTTCCATCTGAAAGTAACTGAAATATCATCATATTAAATACGGTAAATGTACTAGATAGCCGTTTCTCGCTATTTATCAAAATGTGAAATATTTTGAAAACATTGGTCATAAGCTATCAACATGCTATGTACCCATTGCACTCTAAATTTAAAGTATCAATATTAAATTGATATATTGAATGTAACATGTATGTTAGTTGCTAGAGTGGCCGAATGAGTACAGGATCTAAATTGCCATAGTTCTGAATGCTGTCTTTATTTCCGTGCCCTGTGGCTGTTCTCGTGTTTTCCAAGTCTCAGTACTTTTATTCGTGTAATACTGTAAACCGGGAAATTTTCGCGCCGTCTTTAGTTCGCGGTAAATTGACAGATGTTTAGTTCGCGCAGTTTTGAATTCGCGCTGCCAAATTGTTGACCATTGACTTCAATAGTAGACAAGTATATTCGCGCCGTTTTATTTTCGCGCTGCCATTGCAAACGCGAAAATCGCGAAAATAAAACTGCCGCGAAAATTTCCCGGTTTACAGTAACATTCCCTGTAACTTCGGAATTCTACTGTCGTTGTTTCTATTGTAAATGCTGTATGTCATTTGTTCTTTTATGCCATTTATTGTATCTTGCTATTTGTAAGGTAAGCGTAAAGATCTAAAACAGACTCCAATATTTTTTTATTCCATAAGAACTCTTTCGTTAACAAAAATATCCTCTAGTGTCATGGGCAAATACTGTCTACATTCTGTTTAAGGAGATAGGTTGTGTTTAAAAGGGGTTATTATTTGGTCAAATTGATATGATGCAGCCTTTGTCAGGTAGGGTTATTTTGAATTGTGAAGTAAGAAATAAATGATTAAACAATCGTATTGTTTAGCATTTCTGAAAGTGAAATTAGCTCTTGCCCATATATTCGACATGTGCAAAGAGCATTAGATGCTACCCTAATTCCAAATATAACGAAGGTAAGTAACTGAACTTTACGGTAGATACTAGCAGAATATAAATAGAGATCGTTGGCAGTTTTAAAATATCCTACTTTATAACATTTATATATATTTTGTTTGTCCAGTGGCTTGTTATATAAATTTTTAAATGATTGATAGATTGCTTGCAGTATATGCATATATTTTTTGTTTGTTAACGATGTATATGTTCGGCCGTTTAGCTAAATGTTCACGATGCACGTTTTTGACTGTATGCTTTTTGTATTCTTTTTAATAATATATTGTCCTAAGTGCTTGGCTGTTAGGTTTTAGTATAGGCTGTAATTCATTTCGTAAATTTTAATTCTATAAGTGGTTGAATGTCTGGCCGGTTCTTAAAAGCATTAATACGTTTGTTTACGTTTGGCCATATGTAGGAGGTATGTTGGTGTGTTACTGAATGCTTGGTCAAATGTTGACTTTTTCTCTAACTTAAATAGATATTTTGTTGGAAGTTAACGAATATTTTGAATATTAAGAGAATACGAAATTTTCATACCAGATAAATTTTGATACGTTCTTTCCAAATATACAAAGAAATATATACCTTCATATTGTTTTCGAGATATTCACGATTGAATTTTCATAATTTTCAGCAAAAAAAGAATCATAACTTCATAAGATTTAATGAAATTTTATCCAGTCTTTTGTTTCATTTCCCTCTGTTTATTTATCATTAAGTATGTATCATCATGCATTCTTAATGAATGAAAATGACAACAAAAGTCAGAAGCAATAAGAGGGAGAGACCAGTAAGGAAAATCCGTAAAACGTAGGACAGAATCGAGAAAACACAACCCAACACAGAATAATTTAGGCAAGCCGTCATATTCTCGACTTGGAACGGGCATTTTATAAATAAAATGGTGGGTTAAACCAGGTTTAATGATGCATCAACCTCCCGCTAATATGACGACTAACTATAGCGTGTGTGTGTCCAGATTGTGTTAAATGTCAAAGCCATACTATTGTCAAACATTTCCTTTTGTCACACAGGTAAAAATTTTTTGTCGTTCCATGTACAAGCCTTGTCTCATACAGGTAAATGTTTTTGTCGTTCGGTGCACAAATCAGACCAAAGTGGCCAATAGACCAACTTCAATAGAAGAAGCCAAAACTTAAACAAGACGGTATATGAAATGGTATATAGTCTAAAATTGCTAATTACTCAACGAATATGGAATAAAAAGGCAATTTTTCATGCATATAATTGCTTGTATTACAAAAATGTCTAATGATTTTTTTCTTCACATTTTACCCAGAAATTCTCAACCCGTCTTATACTGAATTCCATAAAGAAAATTGGGGTCCATGTGCTTGTTTTTTATTTGTAGAGCAAAACCGTTGTTTTTTGGTCAAATGGACTGGACGTCTTCATCTATGGCGCCAAATGACGGTACGATATTTTCCTCGGAATAACATCGCTCAAGTTTTCTCGCCATTTTTGTATTCTATAGTGAAGGTCTGATTAATTTTTTATAGTATTATATGAAATTGGATAATCTGACTGTTGTCCAGCTTTTATCTTTCTAGTCATTTTGATTCTGTATTTGAAAATAGATAATTGCCATGGATTGATAAAAAATTATTCGGAGAAAGCTTCAAATATATCTATGTTATGTACATGTACATTTGAAATTGTGCTCAATGAACAAATGAAGGGATATTAAGTAAATGTACATTGACAAAATCCCTATGAATGCATAGTGAGATTAAGCAAGTGGAACAACGCTTTAATTGTTGCTTTTCATCTCGAAGTCACCATGAGGTCTTCAACAAAGAGCAAACTCTCCTACCTCATAGTAAGTTCAAGACGGCCCCTAGCATCGGGGCTTCATTGAGATGCCAATAATATTTTGTACCTTTTAAGATTTTGAAAAACTGCTATCCTTAGACCAATTCATGACGCTGGCCAAGCATGGAACAAGTGAAGCTTTCACAGCTTAGGACATTTTGCATTATCCCATGAAACCCCTTGAAAATATTGTGCTCTAAATAAGCTATTTTTACGTGATTTTCATTGAATTTTCACAGCACCCCATGAAAGTTCAAATTGTAAAAATGTCATGAAATTGCCGGAATCATGTGGCACATTGCTTTCTCGGGGTCAATCCTGTCATTGTTTTACCAGTTAATGTATAAAAAAGTATCATGATTTTCACGGGTCCTTTTTTGTCTGTCGCAGGCTAGATTCAAACTGACAGCTTCGATATTCGTAAGCCAATATGCTATAAATTATGCAAGATTTTGTTGATAGAATATGTTCGATCTCACTTTGTGTCGTTCTTGTTCCCATTTTGTTTGTTTGTTTGTTTTTTTCTGTTTGTTTTTCTTTTTTTTTTTGTTTTTTTTTTGTTGTTGTTGTTTGTTTGTTTGTTTGTTTGTTTGTTTTTCGTTTGTCTGTCATGTTTTCTCAATTTTGTTAAATCTGATCTGCCATGCTACTATTTTTGATTTTAGGATTCCCCCTTCTATATTTTGCTTCGGCATTCGTTTGTCGATGTATTTAGGTTTTTTATATGTAACTCATATTCCGTGACATTCCATGATAATTAAATTGGACTTTTTTAGAAAACTAATTCACGGCATTTTCTCGACGGAAAATTTTCATTGGTTACATAAATTTCACGGGCAGTTGATACCGTTAAAGCAAAAAAAGTCACGAGATTTTATTGACACCATGAACTTTTAAAGGATTTTCATTGACTTATTTTCATGTCATTACTACATTTCACTTGATAAATGTATTCTACAGTACTACCACATACACTTTCGTCGTACGATTTTAGACAGTTTCGCGCATTCAAGTGTTTATGACGTCGCACTCTTATCTGTGACGTCGCGAAAACAACATTCCAGATTCGGCGACGTTTTATCTGCCCCTGGTGCTGTATCATATTCCCTTAAGCCGGTTGTTAAGGCGTTTATTTTGAACATAGACCGTAAGTTAACAGTGTCTGTTTGAACATTTGGCTTTTGTAGACGATACGTGTTTTTAAATGTTTTGCTGGCTTTCTTGAGGTACGTTTAAACTTCTATCTGGTTGTTTGCAGTATCTTTCGAATGTTTGATTGGTTGCTTGCAATATATTTATGAATGTTTTACTGAGTTTTGATGGCATACGCTTTAGAATGCTTAGTTATAGTTTTGAACATTTCACCGTTGACAGGTTATAAACTGGTTTTTTAGTGACTGTATAACTGGATGTTTGTGTAAAAGTAGTTCAATAACTGACACGTTGTAACTGATATATTATTTTGTTCGTGTGACTGTTTGTATAATTTTATGGTATACTTTAAACCTAAACAGGCTGTTTTATGGCACTATTTTAGATGTCGTGTTAGTGTTATTTGGATTAGTTTTAAAGATTATCTTTAGTTTTTCTGTTTTTTTTTTTGTTTTTTGTTTTTTTTTGGTTTTTGTTTTTTTTTGTTTTTTTGCGTACTCCTGTTTTATTCCCCTTTTTGTGTTGCCTTATTTGCTTTTTATTTTTTATTTGTGTATCAGGCAGCTTTAGGTTCTTAGATAAACTGTTCTGGTTTTTTTTTCAGAATCATTGAACAGTTTAAAAAAGTATTATTTCCAAGAATGATACAGATTTTTCATGATTCTGTTATATCTAGGTCCCTTTCATCATCAAAGGGAATTGACATGACTGCTAAAACTGCTATACATATCGGCAATATAGAAGCTGTATTATTAGGTCAACACTATATGCAACTAGATTTGTTTGGATTAGACTACAGAATAACAAGAAAATTACTGGAACTTGGAGATCTTGGGTAATATTTATGTCTTATTCTTAAAGGTCGAAATTTCAGTTTATACCTNGCACGATTTAAGTAAATGTACAATCTGATATTTACGATTTTACCCTATATATCCTTTGTAATTTTATTGTTTCGTGCAGTAAACTTCAAACAGTCATATCTCGAAAATTAAAACGGTGACCCCCCAATTTTTTTCGATTTTCTGTTATATATTTCCATGCACTATTTGTATACAAAATTAAACAAAAATCGTTGGAGCAGTTAATTACGTACACTTCGCCTTAATTCTGTTAACAGACAGCTTTGTTTGTGGCTCATAATAATTATCTGATAAAATTTAATTTTGTTGGTGACTTTGTTAATAATTTTATCTTTGAACAAATTTAGTGCGTGTTTGTCTGTACTTTCGTGTTTGCACCATTTATACAATACTTTGTGACAGCGTCTTTAATGATTAATACAAACAGCGTCTTTAATAATCAATATAAACAAGCTTGCCAGTTAATTTTGGAAGGTGGGCGATATAAAGGCCTTTTTGTAAATAACCGTAGAACTTCTTTCTTTTCACTAATGTTTAAGTTCCCCGTTAATAAATGTCCGCAAAGGGTCATAGCGGTATGGTGACATGGAACAATGACCCATTATCTTTTGCTCGACTTAAATCCACTGATTATCAAACGTTCATGAATTATGTGACTAAATGTGAAGAAATGCAAATATAAATCTGACTAAAAAGAAGGTTATGAAGAGAGCTTGACCTCATTGACTTTTTGATTGACACGGAAGAGAAAGTAGTTGTCGAAATGTGCATATGTAGAAACCAAATTCACGTTGGTATTTTTTAGAATAATCAAACTAGAAAATATATTTTAAGTATAAAAAATGACCTTGTTGTAAAATTACAGGTCAAGTGTACAAGCATTTTTCTGTTCTAGAAATAATTAATAGTAGCCATATTTTCATATTATTTTTACAACGGGTTAGCACTTAATGTAGGATTTTTTTATAATCCTGAGCGACTGGCGAAGAGGTAAAATAAAATCATAAACTGCAACGCCGTAGTAAAAATAATAATAATAATAATAGTAATTTCTAAATTAATAATATAAGTATATGTCTACTGTTATTTATTATGATTAACTATATGATTCCGATGCTTCTTATATGACAATCGCAAAATTCCGATTAGGAGAATCCGTTCCAATACACATGGATTTAACGCTGTTTTACGCCGTTAGTTGATCTGTGACGTTGCAAAAACTGATGTAGAATTATCTATGATGTTATCGAAAGTAGAGTCAAGTGTTGATGACGTTACCCTTTAGTATATATTATTTTACCACGGCTTTGGATACAAAGTGATTAAAGGCCCTAAAAAGAATTACGATATCGTATATGATATAAAAGTCTTTTAAAACTGCAAGCTCTGTTTCTGGTTTTTGCTATGTACTTGAAGATTTCACACGGGGTTATGTCGACAGGGATACGTGTCTGATTTAACGGTTGCAATTAACTAAAACTTTGTTGCAAAAATTGCAGATAGCGTGCATTTCATTTAATATACAGTCAGGTGTCTAGTACTTGTCATTTGGTTTGATTAATTGCTACCTTTGTAATTTCAACAAACATAAGCGATACCTTTACGTTCGTCAACTGTTACATACTTTTATAGGATATTCCTACCTTGTTGTCACTTTTATTTTGTAGAGACTTTTTTAATGTAGATTTATTCCATATCCTTTCATTGGTTAATTTAAACTGGCATTTGTCTCTCCAGCAGTGCGAAGTCCGTAAAAAGATTCTCCGTTGGAGAGATAGAAAAAAGAAGGGAAACGGGGAATGTGTCAAAGAGACAACGACCCTAAGGGGAGTAATAACAACTCAAAGCCACCATAAGATCTTCAATGAACGGTGAGAAAACCCCACACCCAATGGCAGGTCGGAGTCGGCCCCTGAATAAAGAGTAATCAAGTTCTGCGAAATAAACATCATCCTAGACTCCTATAAACATAAAGTAAACTAACTAGAAAAAAGACAAGACACACAAAGGCTTAATAAATTTCCTGACTTAGGACAGGCGCAAACCTGCTGCGGTGGGGTTAAACTAGTTTTATTGGGCCCAAACCTTCCCCCTACAGCCAATGTGATAAATCAAAAAACAATGTATGCATACTATACTGGGCGAAAAAGTTAAGGATCATATTCATTTAAATTCATGTATCTTTATTTTAGTCTTGAAGCATGGGCATATGAAGTAATCCGATCAACATGAAATTTTACACAGAGTATACACTTTCCATTATGAACATTTTCTGCAATATTTTACTTTTCAAAATTTCTAATTTTCAGATTCCAAGAATCACGTTTTTTTCCAAAAAAAAAAGTCATGGTTTTGACATTGTCATCACGTTGTTCAATCTTTTGACTGTCCATAGACTTTGATTCACTAAAAATTGTTGAAAAGTGGCAAAAAAATGGGTATGCACATAATGGTACCCATTTTGTCCCATACAAGAATTTCCACTCTTTTGGCCATTTTCAAAATATGGGGGGCTATGGTGCTCAAATTAAGCATTTTGATATATAGTGATAAAGTATACTCAACAAGTGGAGTGAATCAGATGTGGGTTCTGAAAAACTCAAAAGACTTATTAGAATATATATCTTCAACTGAACTCAACCACTGCAACAGTGTCAAAACTTTTGATTTTTCTACTCTCTATACTACTCTTCC